>JALMQS010000906.1:487364-733827 GCA_024734495.1 Forficula auricularia
AGATTATCTGGGATTTTTAAACTTGTCCAGGATTCTTTAGACGCTTGTTGGACTTTAATGTTTTTCTATATCGATAAAGAAAAACGCTGGTTTGTTAAATTTTCAAGCACAGTAATAAATAATAATGTATAATAAATATAATAAATTTTATACACATTGTCGTTTAGTTGTAACTAAATAAGATAATAATTATTTTATTTTAGTGTATTTTTATTGCATTTGCTTATCGGTTTTATTTTTCTTCTTAAAATTATTTTTATTTTCATGCATGATTACAATACTTTACCATACAGGGTATGCTATGGTAAAGTATTGTAATCGTGCATGAAATAAAAATAATTTTTAAGAGAAAAATAAAACCGACTTCAAATAATTAAATGCAACAAATAAAATACACTAAAAGGTATAAAATAATTATTATCTTATTTAGTTACAACTAAACGACGAAATATTAACATAAAATTACTTTATTATTATTTATTATACATTATTATTTATTACTATTAGACAGCTTTGAGAAAAGGCCTACGAATTTAACAAACCGGCGTTTTTCTGTTTTATCGATATAGAAAAAGCGTTCGATAAAGTCCAACTTAAGCACGTCCTAAGAATCCTGGACAAGTTTAAAATCCCAGATAATCTCATAAGCCTGATACAGGACATTTACTCGAACAACACCGCCAGAATAAAAATCGAAGGAAGACTGTCCGGAAGCATCCCAGTGAATCAATGTATTAGGCAGGGAGACTCCCTTAGTCCGCTGCTTTTTAATATAGTTATGGATGAAATCATTGGCGAAATCAAAAATCTAAAAGGATATTCCTTGGGGACGAGAATATAACATGCGTTTGCTACGCCGACGATGCAGCACTCGTTGCAGAAGATGAACATTCCCTCCAGCGCCTCCTGTATAAATTTAGCTGTGTTGCGCATAAATTCGGTCTCACTCTGTCAACCAAGAAGACCAAAACACTGACAATCTCTAAATCACCACTCCGATGTAAACTACAACTGTACGATACGATTGTCGAACAAGTCATGTCCTTCACATACCTTGGCATCCAAATGACCTCTCATCAAGACCTAGAAACAGAGTTAAGACATCAGGCAATAAGAGCCTCAAAAATATCGGGTTGCCTTAACAATGCAATCTGGTCAAATCAATATTTAAGAACGGAGGCCAAGGTACGAGTCTACAAAACCGTAGTACGTCCAATATTAACTTACGCAGCAGAGACAAGACCCGACACTGCAAAAACTTCTCAATTATTGGAAACGACTGAAATGAAGACATTACGAAGGATAATGAACGTGACCAGGCTCGATAGGATGAAGAGTGAGTATTAGGGAAAAATGTGGAATACAATAGGTGGGCGAATGGGTTAAAAGAAGAAGAGCGGAATGGTATGCGCATGTGAGAAGAATGCCAGAGGACCGACTGGTAAAGAAAGTGATGACAAACAAGTCGGTTGGAATAAGAAGTAGAGGTCGTCCCAAGAAGAGATGGTATGACGTTCTGGAAGAAACAAACCTATAGGTTTAAAAATAAGAAGAAGAAGAAGACTTTTTGAAGTCGGTACCAAACATACTATACCTATAAGCGAGCATACCCTCCAAACGTACTAAGTAAGATCCGTCGAGTGTTATTCATAAAAGGTATATGTTTGGCACCGACTTCAAAAAGTAATTTCATGTTAATATTTCGTCTTTTAGTTGTAACTAAATAAGATAATAATTATTTTATACCTTTTAGTGTATTTTATTTGTTGCATTTAATTTTTTGAAGTCGGTTTTATTTTTTTCTTAAAAATTATTTTTATTTTCTCTGTTTAGTGATGTTATTAATAGTGATCATATCATCAGAACTTGACCAAATTAACATGACACCATCCCTAAGATACCCCCTTTCCAATAAAAAAAGAATCATCGAAATCGGTTCATAAAAAAAGAAGTTAGGCCTAAACAAACCTAACAAAAAAGGTCTAATACCTATGAAAAAAATGGGACCTATCGGAAGGTAGACTAAACTCAATGCAAATTTTTTTTCAAAATCGGTTCACAATTGGCAGAGATATGAGGTAACATAGACACAAAAAAAAAAATTCAGTCGAATAGAGAACCTCCTCCTTTTTTGAAGTCGGTTAAAAAGTGTCTTTTTTGCTTCTTTTTTTTCTAAATATCTCAAAAACGGCTGAAACTATTTTCTCGGTTGAGAACCCCTAGGGGAAAAATATTTATTTTAATTAAAGGAACAACGAATAACTAATTTTTTTTCGAATTGATGTTTTTAACTCTGAGCGCATCAATTACAAATATAGTATTTATAATAAATCATCATATAATTTTTTTTACTTATCGACAGGTTCTTACCTGTTTGCGTCTCTAAAGAGAAAATCGCTTTCTTTCTTGATTACACAACTGCATGCAATATGCGAGGGTGAATCATCTTTTTCGCCCCAGTATTCCAGATCTCAGTCTGAAGGTAATGGAATTTATTAATGGCTAATCAATAGAATACAATATAAGTTTTTAGTAAATTTTTATTTTTATCAACTATTCTTATACATAATTTATCTTCCTTTTTGACTTTTATTATATTTTTTATAAAGCAGGATTGCTGATTTCTTATATTAAATTCACTCAAAAAATTCTTTTAATTTATTTTCTTATTTATACTTAAAAAAAGTTTGAATTCTGATAATCATAATAACTCAAGAACGGAAATCGTAGAAAGTTCGTTCTTGTATCATAATATTTGTATTTTCAATACAGAGACCTGCTTAGATTTTAGGCTCACTCGATTCATAACTTCCGGTTCAAGCATATAATTTCTTTGATTAATATTTTGAGTCTTCTTGACATAAGTCTAATAAAAGAGAGTACCGAGTTTTTAAAAGTTTTTACTGTTAGCTCCGTTTAAACATATACATTTTTGTTAGATATATCATTTTTTCAGAGGAAAGGAACAATAATAACTGCTATCAGTGCATCAGCTCTTAGAGAGTTCGTTTTGATGTGAAATAATTGATGAATAAAAGCTCGTAGAGAGTTTGATTTGATGTGAAATAATTTATGAATAAAAGCTCGTAGAGAGTTTGTTTTAATATGAATTAATTTAAGAACACAAGATCGTAGAGAGTTCGTTTGATGTGAAATAATTTATGAACAAAAGCTCGAAGAGAGTTTGTTTTGATGTGAAATAATTTAAGAACAAAAGCTCATAGAGAGTTCGTTTTGATGTGAAATAATTTAAAAACAAAAACTCGTAGAGAGTTTGTTTTGATGTGAAAAAATTTATGAACAAAATATCTTAGAGAGTTCCTTTTGATGTGAAACAATTTATGAACATAAGCTCGTAGAGAGTTTGTTTTGATGTGAAATAATTTAAGAACAAAAGCTCATAGAGAGTTCGTTTTGATGTGAAATAATTTATGAACAAAATATCTTAGAGAGTTCCTTTTGATGTGAAACAATTTATGAACATAAGCTCGTAGAGAGTTTGTTTTGATGTGAAATAATTTAAGAACAAAAGCTCATAGAGAGTTCGTTTTGATGTGAAATAATTTAAAAACAAAAACTCGTAGAGAGTTTGTTTTGATGTGAAAAAATTTATGAACAAAATATCTTAGAGAGTTCCTTTTGATGTGAAACAATTTATGAACATAAGCTCGTAGAGAGTTTGTTTTGATGTGAAATAAGTTAAGAACAAAAGCTCGTAGTGAGTTCTTTTTGATGTGAAATAATTTATGAACAAAAGCTCGTTCAGAGTTCTTTTGGTGTGAAATAATTTAAGAACAAAAGCTCTTAAAGAGCTCGTTTTGATGTGAAATAATTTAAAAAACAAAAGCTCATAGAGAGTTCGTTTTGATGTGAATTAATTAAGTCCAAAAGCTCGTAGAGAGTTCTTTTTGATGTAAATAAATAAATTTATTGTTATAAATATTGCAATATCTAATTAAATTTTAGTATAGCTCAATTATTTTATTCCTTGTAGATCACCTTGCTTATATTCGTATACCTTTACCCTTTATCAATAAATATTTGAACTTTAAAATCAATTTAAAATTCTAAATTACGTTTCTATTTCAAAAAAAAGAAAGAATAAAAAAAATCAGTAATAACATAAAGATAAGTTGAGCTGATGTTTATTTTTTCCCATTAAGTTAAAAATCATTATTTTTCCCGAGCTCTAATCGTATATTATTATGTTTTAATAATAAATAAGATAAAACGGTTTCCAATCCAATCGTTATTGACAATAATTTAATTAGATTGATTAATCACAAAATAAATGCATGATTTTCAATGCCAGGATTTTGACTTCAATTATTTATCTACTCTATTTATTTAATGATTCAGATATTGTAATTAAATACACAAAGCAAAAATGATGCAACTTTACTATTTTTTACGATTATCATTTGTGGTGTCTTGATGATCCATCGTTGAGGAGATTGAGTCAGAATTCATTCAGTCAAGTTCTTCCTTAGATTTTTATCAAATATTTATTTATTATCGAAATTGAAGGAAAAACTGAAAACTTTATCCAAATTTTCGTGATTTGAGAATTTTTATCAGTAACCGGTTTGAGCTAGAATGTAGAAACTTAGTATGGCGGTGTAGTTTATTAATTTGAACTTGTGTACCAAATTTCATATCATTAGCTACATATAAGATTTGAATCGCTCCGATGAAAATTTGATTTTTACTCTCTATATCATGTAATGATATAGGATATAATGTGAAGTATTGCGATCGCCTGCCGAGGTCCTGACTTTTTGAGAGCTTCTATCTCAGAAACGAAAAAAGTTAATTTCACTTTGTAACATCTAGGTGTAAAGAATCGATGCCCTTAATAATTTGAAACCAGATTTGAAACATAAAACTGGACATTGTGGTCCCCAGAGGCTAAAAAGTGACCAAAAATCAATTGGTCAGTCCGTAGGTATGTTTGTCCCCCTGCAATTCGAAACCATAAGTCTCAGAGCTACGAAATTCGAAACTTAAGCTCCATATAGGCTAGAAGGAGTACAGCGAGCTTTTGGTTAAAATCGGAACACCGGAAGTGGACATTTACATTTTCGTTTTTTGTGATTTTCTCAAAATCAGCTCCAACGATTTTTTTTTTAAATTGATGTACTTATCAAGTGTCAGTAAGTTGTTAGTCGTTTATAAATTTTAATCCAATCCGGCTTAAATTAGGAGTGTGTGTCACAAAATAAATATTTTAATTGTTCATATCTCATCGTCTACGGTAAGTCGCAGAGCTTTGGGATTTGAAACTTAAGCTATCTAAAGGCTAGAACAAGTACCACAAGATTTTGGCTAAAATAGAAGACACGGAAGTACATGTTTAATTGAAGATTTTTGATATTTGGTAATTTCCTCTTTTTTCTGATTTTCTCAAAAAGGCAAATTGAAGTAATGTGAATGAGAAACTAATATGAAAGTCGTGTGGTGCCCACACCAGTTGATTTTTTCTAATTTTCTGCTTTTTTCGATCGGAAGTTCTGAAGCTAGAAATCTTTCAAAGACCCTTCGTTCCTCTGGTAAAATCCCCTAGTGTATTTATTCACTTCTCTTTTTATATTCTCTTTCTTTGGAATTATGATATGCTACCACAGGGACTAAGTCCATTAATTTAGAGTATATATAATATCAGCCCACTTAACGTGAAAGATCGTTCCAAATTTTCATAACGTTAAACGGGGTACGTCTTTGGAAAAATATGGGATCGGCGAAAAATAAACACAATTTCGAAGATATAGAAGAATTTTTTATTTTTATTTAATTGACTATAAAATAATTCTGAGAGTTTGCCCAAAAGTAGCCATTTTTAGCAGATTTTTGTGCCTGCCGGAATTCAGAAATGTCTTAACTTAAAATTATGAAATAATTCCCCAAATTCACTCATGTTCTCCTTCTCAACGATAAATAAGAATAAGTTTGATATCCAAACTATTTTGGAAGAAATAATATACGAACACGTGGTACAAAAGTCCTGAAAAGTGGAGGATTTTGATGTTTTTACAAAATTAATTGTACATTGAATAGGAACAATTTTAAAATTTTGAGCGTCTTATCTAAATAAAAATTCATCGTAGGAGATTGAGACCCAAACAACTCTATATAGTTTTTTATTTCTGATTCTAATCTATACATATATAATCCTTAGTGTATATGTGCGTGATCGATCCACGCCTAAACCACTAAACGTATCGAAACCATATTCACACCATATGTTTGTTTAGTGCTCCGGATGGTTTATCTAAATTTTGGGCCAAATCGGTTTAATTTTATTTCACACGATTTTACGTAATTAAATTAATTATTCTCATGTAGAAGAATGACAATCTTGGAGTTTTAAAAAAGGTTTCTCTTTTCTTTTGTACCCAGGCAGACAATGGGTTTGTGTTAATTCATTGTTGTCAAAGGCCTCGAAGAAGTATTATGATTATATCTATCTATCTATATATATATATATATATATATATATATAATCCTTAGTGTATTTGTGCGTGATCGACCCACGCCTAAACCACTGAACGTATTGAAACCATATTCACACCATATGTTTGTTTAGTGCTCAGGATAGTTTATCTAAATTTTGGGCCAAATCGGTTTCATTTTATTTCACACTATTTTATATTTAATCTATTGACAGCTACGCTCAAGAAATAGATAATAATAGGGGTTTTCCCCAATAGGTGGCGCTGCGGTCAAGTTCGCTCCTAAATTCAAAAAATTAATTAATAGCCCTAATGAAAATGTGTTAAGATCATTGTCTAAATTTAAATAAAAATGCATTAGATGAAATTTTTATATAATAAATTTAGTTAGTACCTAAATATCAATTTTTTTGTTAAATATGTTCAAAATAAATAATATCTACAATCAATAAAAATATTTTTACTTTATCCAATGCAAAGCATGGGTAAAGTATTGTAATCGCTCTCGGGGCAAGCGTGGCTTCAAAGGGTCCTCAGGTAAAGACTACGGAACCTATGGACTCAATTAAAGACACAAATTGTAGTATTCAATTAGGTTGAATATTAGCAGGTGACGGTTTTGCCAAAAATTACATGGGGTCTCGTCGAGAGGCCAAAAAGTGCGATTTTTTCATTTAGTGCGTGCGGATGGATGGATGTATGTATGTATGGATGTATGTATGTTATCGCTTTTTTGGCCCACAATTTTTTCCACACCATTGCACCGATTGAAATGAAATTGAAAACCTACCATTAGTTTAACAAAATGAAGCGCTGATTAGTTTTTGGTACATATCGGCCCACAAACATTAGTACTTTATTTCAGTACTTTTTTAGTTTTTTCTAAATATCTTGAAAATGACTTAACCAATTTTGATGAAATTTAATATCCTAATTAAGTACCTTGGGGACCACAAAAAAGGTTAAAAAAGATTTTAGTAAAATTATATTTTAAAGTACTTTACTCTAGAGTAAGATGGTACTTTTTTAATTTTTTAAATTCTTTAAAATTTATTCATTTGAAAGTTTTAATATAGCTCATTTAGCCTTGCTTAAGTAAGAATGGATAGGCTTCTCTCTGTGAAATGCTAAAAATTTGGGAGGAATTTTATGAGTAACCATAGCAACTGCGTTGTTTTCTTATCAGTTACCTTTGCTGAAGACAGAGAAATCGATTTTAAACCAAAAATAGCGATTGATTCTCATCTAGTACTTGAGGAATAATCATTCTATGTTGGATTTTTGACGTTTCGGTTTTTATTAGTAACCATTCCTGAAGACATAGAGAAATCGACTTTAAAAACCAAAAATAGCGATTGATTCTTATCTAGGACTTGAGGAATAATCATTCTATATTGGATTTTTGACGTTTCGGTTTTTATTAGTAACCATTGCTGAAGACATAGAGAAATCGATTTTAAACCAAAAATAGCGATTGATTCTCATTTAGTACTTGAGGAATAATCATTCTATATTGGATTTTTGACGTTTCGCTTTTTATTAGTAACCATTGCTGAAGACATAGAGAAATCGATTTTAAACCAAAAATAGCGATAGATTCTCATCTAGTACTTGAGGAATAATCATTCTATATTGGATTTTTGACGTTTCGGTTTTTATTAGTAACCATGGCTGAAGACATAGAGAAATCGATTTTAAACCATAAAATAGCGATTGATTCTCATCTAGTACTTGAAGAATAATCATTCTATATTGGATTTTTGACGTTTCGCTTTTTATTAATAACCATTGCTGAAGACATAGAGAAATCGATTTTAAACCAAAAATAGCGATAGATTCTCATCTAGTACTTGAGGAATAATCATTCTATATTGGATTTTTGACGTTTCGGTTTTTATTAGTAACCATTGCTGAAGACATAGAGAAATCGATTTTAAACCAAAAATAGCGATTGATTCTCATCTAGTACTTGAGGAATAATCATTCTATATTGGATTTTTGACGTTTCGGTTTTTATTAGTAACCATTGCTGAAGACATAGAGAAATCGAATTTAAACCAAAAATAGCGATTGATTCTTATCTAGTACTTGAGGAATAATCATTCTATATTGGATTTTTGACGTTTTGGATTTTATTAGTAACCATTGCTGAAGACATAGAGAAATCGATTTTAAACGAAAAATAGCTATTGATTCTCATCTAGTACTTGAGGAATAATCATTCTATATTGGATTTTTGACGTTTCGGTTTTTATTAGTAACCATTGCTGAGGACATAGAGAAATCGATTTTAAACGAAAAATAGCGATTGATTCTCATCTAGTACTTGAGGAATAATCATTCTATATTGGATTTTTGACGTTTCGGTTTTTATTAGTAACCATTGCTGAAGACATAGAGAAATCGATTTTAAACCAAAAATAGCGATTGATTCTCATCTAGTACTTGAGGAATAATCATTCTATATTGGATTTTTGACGTTTCGGTTTTTATTAGTAACCATTGCTGAAGACATAGAGAAATCGATTTTAAACCAAAAATAGCGATTGATTATCATCTAGTACTTGAGGAATAATCATTCTATATTGGATTTTTGACGTTTCGGTTTTTATTAGTAACCATTGCTGAAGACATAGAGAAATCGATTTTAAACCAAAAATAGCGATTGATTCTCATCTAGTACTTGAGGAATAATCATTCTATATTGGATTTTTGACGTTTCGGTTTTTATTAGTAACCATTGCTGAAGACATAGAGAAATCAATTTTAAACCAAAAATAGCGATTGATTCTCATCTTTTTTTGAAACTAGAATAAAGTACTTGAAGAATTTACAGTATTTATAGAAAAGGTTATTATAAAGATATCTTACCTTATCAGCCAAACTAGCGTGGCTTGGACTTGGAATTATCTTACCACACAGGAAGATACCATTACACTAGAGATTAAATATAAATAAACTCTCGAATCATTTCGATTTCGAAGGAATAAGGATCTGTGAAAACAGGGATTGAAGTTGATTAGGATTAGGGATAGGGATAGGACATGATTATTTTGGTAAAAGAATCATGAGCTAACGTGGGCAGGGATGCCATGCCCTGAAGTAGGTTTGTACTTTTGTTATCTAAAAGAACAAAGAAGTACACACCTACTCGTTACCCCTTGATAAAGAATTTGGTTTTCCATAAAATAAGAAAACCTTAGTCGTAATCTCAATGTTAGTATTAGAAGGACGAGCAACTACCTGAGGAATAAGATTCTGTGAAAACAGGGATTGAAGTTGATTAGGTTTAGGGATAGGACATGATTCTCTTGGTAAAAGAATCATGAGTTCACGTGGGCAGGGATGTCATCCCCTGAAGTAGGTTTGTACTTTTGTTATCTAAAAGAAGAAAGAAGTACACACCTACTCGTTACCCATTGATAAAGAATTTGGTTTTTCATAAAATAAAAAAACCTTAGTCGTAATCTCAATGTTAGTATTAGAAGGACGAGCAGCTACCTGAGGAATAAGGATCTGTGAAAACATAGATTGAAGTTGATTAGGTTTAGTGATAGGACATGATTCGCTTGGTAAAAGAATCATGAGCTCACGTGGGCTGGGATGCCATGCCCTGAAGTAGGTTTCTACTTTTGTTATCTAAAAGAAAAAAGAAGTACACACCTACTCGTTACCCATTGATAAATAATTTAGTTTTTCATAAAATAAGAAAACCTTCGTCGTAATCTCAATGTTAGTATTAGAAGGACGAGCAACTACCTGAGGAATAAGGATCTGTGAAAACAGGGATTGAAGTTGATTAGGTTTAGGGATAGGACATGAGTCTCTTGATAAAAAAATCATGAGCTCACGTGGGCAGAGATGCCATGCCCTGAAGTAGGTTTATACTTTTGTTATCTAAAAGAACAAAGAGGTACACACCTACTCGTTACCCAAAAATAAAGAATTTGTTTTTTCATAAAATAAAAAACCTTAGTCGTAATCTCAATGTTAGTATTAGAAGGACGAGCAACTACCTGAGGAATAAGGATCAGTGAAAACAGGGATTGAAGTTGATTAGGCACACAGGTGGCTTGGACTTGGAATTATCTTACCACACAGGAAGATACCATTACACTAGAGATTAAATATAAATAAACTCTCGAATCATTTCGATTTCGAAGGAATAAGGGTCTGTGAAAACAGGGATTGAAGTTGATTAGGATTAGGGATAGGGATAGGACATGATTATTTTGGTAAAAAAATCATGAGCTCACGTGGACAGGAATGCCATGCCCTGAAGTAGGTTTGTACTTTTGTTATCTAAAAGACCAAAGAAGTACACACCTACTCGTTACCCATTGATAATGAATTTGGTTTTCCATAAAATAAGAAAATCTTAGTCATAATCTCAATGTTAGTATTAGAAGGACGAGCAAACCTGAGTAATAAGGATCTGTGAAAACATGGATTGAAGTTGATTAGGTTTAGGGATAGGACAAGATTCTCTTGATAAAAAAATTCATGAGCTCACGTGGACAGGGATGCCATGCCCTGAAGTAGGTTTGTACTTTTGTTATCTAAAAGAACAAAGAAGTACACACCTACTCGTTACCCATTGATAAAGAATTTTGTTTTTCATATAATAAGAAAACATTAGTCGTAATCTCAATGTTAGTATTAGAAGGACAAGAAAATACCTGAGGAATAAGGATCTGTGAAAACAGGGATTGAAGTTGATTAGGTTTATGGATAGGACATGATTCTCTTGATAAAAAAATCATGAGCTCACGTGGGCAGGGATGCCATGCCCTGAAGTAGGTTTATACTTTTGTTATCTAAAAGAACAAAGAGGTACACACCTACTCGTTACCCAAAAATAAAGAATTTGTTTTTTCATAAAATAAAAAACCTTAGTCGTAATCTCAATGTTAGTATTAGAATGACGAGCAACTACCTGAGGAATAAGGATCCGTGAAAACAGGGATTGAAGTTGATTAGGCACACAGGAAGATACCATTACACTAGAGATTAAATATAAATAAACTCTCGAATCATTTCGATTTCGAAGGAATAAGGATCTGTGAAAACAGGGATTGAAGTTGATTAGGATTAGGGATAGGGATAGGACATTATTATTTTGGTAAAAGAATCATGAGCTAACGTGGGCAGGGATGCCATGCCCTGAAGTAGGTTTGTACTTTTGTTATCTAAAAGAACAAAGAAGTACACACCTACTCGTTACCCCTTGATAAAGAATTTGGTTTTCCATAAAATAAGAAAACCTTAGTCGTAATCTCAATGTTAGTATTAGAAGGACGAGCAACTACCTGAGGAATAAGATTCTGTGAAAACAGGGATTGAAGTTGATTAGGTATATGGATAGGACATGATTCTCTTGGTAAAAGAATCATGAGTTCACGTGGGCAGGGATGTCATCCCCTGAAGTAGGTTTGTACTTTTGTTATCTAAAAGAAGAAAGAAGTACACACCTACTCGTTACCCATTGATAAAGAATTTGGTTTTTCATAAAATAAAAAAAACCTTAGTCGTAATCTCAATGTTAGTATTAGAAGGACGAGCAGCTACCTGAGGAATAAGGATCTGTGAAAACATAGATTGAAGTTGATTAGGTTTAGTGATAGGCCATGATTATTTTGGGAAAAGAATCATGAGCTAATGTGAACAGGGATGCTAGGCCCTGAAGTAGGTTTGTACTTTTGTTATCTAAAAGAACAAAGAAGTAAACACTTACTCGTTACCCATTGACAAAGAATTTGTTTTTCCATAAAATAACAAAACCTTAGTCATAATCTCAATGTTAGTATTAGAAGGACGAGCAACTACCTGAGGAATAAGGATCTGTGAAAACATGGATTGAAGTTGATTAGGTTTAGGGATAGGACATGATTCTCTTGATAAAAAAATCATGAGCTCACGTGGGCAGGGATGCCATGCCCTGAAGTAGGTTTGTACTTTTGTTATCTAAAAGAACAAAGAAGTACACACCTACTCGTTACCCATTAATAAAGAATTTGGTTTTTCATAAAATAAGAAAACCTTAGTCGTAATCTCAATGTTAGTATTAGAAGGACGAGCAACTACCTGAGGAATAAGGATCTGTGAAAACAGGGATTGAAGTTGATTGGGTTTAGGGATAGGACATGATTCTCTTGGTACAAGAATCATGAGCTCACGTGGGCAGGGATGCCATGCCCTGAAGTAGGTTTGTACTTTTGTTATCTCAAAGAACAAAGAGGTACACACCTACTCGTAACCCATTGATAAAGCATTTGGTTTTTCATAAAATTAGAAAACCTTAGTCGTCATCTCAATGTTAGTATTAGAAGGACGAGCAACTACCTGAGGAATAAGGGTCTGTGAAAACATGGATTGAAGTTAATTAGGTTTAGCGATAGGACATTATTCTCTTGATAAAAAATCATGAGCTCACGTGGGCAGGGATGCCATGCCCTGAAGTAGGTTTATACTTTTGTTATCTAAAAGAACAAAGAGGTACACACCTACTCGTTACCCAAAAATAAAGAATTTGTTTTTTCATAAAATAAAAAAACCTTAGTCGTAATCTCAATGTTAGTATTAGAAGGACGAGCAACTACCTGAGGAATAAGGATCTGTGAAAACAGGGATTGAAGTTGATTAGGATTAGGGATAGGGATAGGACATGATTATTTTGGGAAAAGAATCATGAGCTAATGTGAAATGGGATGCTAGGCCCTGAAGTTGGTTTGTACTTTTGTTATCTAAAAGAACAAAGAAATAAACACTTACTCGTTACCCATTGACAAAGAATTTGTTTTTCCATAAAATAAGAAAACCTTAGTCATAATCTCAATGTTAGTATTAGAAGGACGAGCAACTACCTGAGGAATAAGGATCTGTGAAAACATGGATTGAAGTTGATTAGGTTTAGGGATAGGACATGATTCTCTTGATAAAAAAAATCATGAGCTCACGTGGGCAGGGATGCCATGCCCTGAAGTAGGTTTGTACTTTTGTTATCTAAAAGAACAAAGAAGTACAAACCTACTCGTTACCCATTAATAAAGAATTTGGTTTTTCATAAAATAAGAAAACCTTAGTCGTAATCTCAATGTTAGTATTAGAAGGACGAGCAACTACCTGAGGAATAAGAATCTGTGAAAACAGGGATTGAAGTTGATTGGGTTTAGGGATAGGACATGATTCTCTTGGTACAAGAATCATGAGCTCACGTGGGCAGGGATGCCATGCCCTGAAGTAGGTTTGTACTTTTGTTATCTCAAAGAACAAAGAGGTACACACCTACTCGTAACCCATTGATAAAGCATTTGGTTTTTCATAAAATTAGAAAACCTTAGTCGTAATCTCAATGTTAGTATTAGAAGGATGAGCAACTACCTGAGGAATAAGGATCTGTGAAAACATGGATTGAAGTTGATTAGGTTTAGGGATAGGACATGATTCTCTTGATAAAAAAAATCATGAGCTCACGTGGGCAGGGATGCCATGCCCTGAAGTAGGTTTGTACTTTTGTTATCTAAAAGAACAAAGAAGTACACACCTACTCGTTACCCATTAATAAAGAATTTGGTTTTTCATAAAATAAGAAAACCTTAGTCGTAATCTCAATGTTAGTATTAGAAGGACGAGCAACTACCTGAGGAATAAAGATCTGTGAAAACAGGAATTGAAGTTGATTAGGTTTAGGGATAGGACATGATTCTCTTGATAAAAAAATCATGAGCTCACGTGGGCAGGGATGCCATGCCCTGAAGTAGGTTTATACTTTTGTTATCTAAAAGAACAAAGAGGTACACACCTACTCGTTACCCATTGATAAAGCATTTGGTTTTTCATAAAATAAGAAAACCTTAGTCGTAATCTCAATGTTAGTATTAGAAGGACGAGCAACTACCTGAGGAATAAGGGTCTGTGAAAACATGGATTGAAGTTAATTAGGTTTAGCGATAGGACATGATTCTCTTGATAAAAAATCATGAGCTCACGTGGGCAGGGATGCCATGCCCTGAAGTATGTTTGTACTTAGCAACTACCTGAGGAATAAGGATCTGTGAAAACATGGATTGAAGTTAATTAGGTTTAGGGATAGGACATGATTCTCTTGATAAAAAAATCATGAGCTCACGTGGGCAGGGATGTCATGCCCTGAAGTAGGTTTGTACTTTTGTTATCTAAAAGAACAAAGAAGTACACACCTACTCGTTACCCATTGATAATGAATTTGGTTTTCCATAAAATAAGAAAACCTATTCGTAATCTCAAATTCCTTAATAAAACTCATGTAAAGTTGTTTATTATTGAGGTGTAGAGTCAGCTGAGAGGTAGGATTAAGTTGGACAAGGTATATTGTAATACTCACAGTTGATGTTTCACCCGTCACTGGCTGATACTCACTTCCAATCTGCCTATCACTCCCACTTATATACTTACCCATCTCCGCACTCCAAAACCATTGTCCCTATCTCCCCCCTACTCACTGTCCCTATCTCCTCCTCTTCAAAACATAGTCCCTATCCTCCCCTCACTGTCCCTATCTTCTCCACACTTTTCATTCTGCCAATTTCCACCACTCTTATATACCCTTCGTGAACAATTAGTGAAAGGTATTCTTAGCTTATCTTCCGTGATAATCTTAATCTGCTTAGTATTGTAATTATTTTACCTTGTTTAACCCACGCCATTCGATTTTCACTTATTACTACTAATTTTTTAACTGTGTTTAAAGCACTCTATTCGATTTTCACTGATCCTTACTAATTATTTAGCAGTGTTTAAAAGTACTAGTGGTACTCATAAAGACCCATGAAAATCACACACTAATTCAATTGTTGCTTCTCTTGTCTAGATTTAAATGATAAAAGATTTAAATAAAAAAAAATGATAAAAATTAATTAATATAGATTACAAAATATTTATAACTAAAAATTATATTATTTTACATAGCGTAAAAATGAATGAACGTACCTGAATTATATTGATTTTTTAATGAGACAGATATCGATAATTAATTGAGTTATTGAAACCTCAAAATATATTCGCTTTTACTATAAATACACATTCACACACACACATGTAATATTAGTTGAAAATCGATGGCTCTTTGTAATTTAAGTCAACATGAACTGCAAATAGTCAGTGATATCTGATTAATATTAAAGAAATACAAATATTAATAACAAATTTCAAATTTAGGGAACATTAGGGAATATTAATATTCCAAATGACTTCGGATAAAGTTTAGCAAGGATCCGTTGCAGTTTATTTATTTTGCTTTCGCAATGAGATAAATTATTTCTTGGAGGTGATTTTTAATTAATAAAATATATTAAGATTGTCTAAATTTAAATAAAAATGTATTAGATGAAATTTTTATATAATAAATTTAGTTAGTACCTAATTATCAATTTTTTGTTAAATATATTCAAAATAAATAATATCTACAATCAATAAAAAATATTTTTTATTTTGCTTTCGCAATGAGTTAAATTATTTCTTGGAGCTGATTTTTAATTAATAAAATATATTTAATTAAAATACAGTTGAACAAAATTATATTGCAAACAAACTTTTGGCCGTCTCGAGACGCTGCCCGCCAGGGCCATCCGCCTGGAGGGCCAAGGTGCAGAAGGCACGGAGGTGCAGGAGGCACGCCTGACGCAGCTTGTGATATATAAAAGCGATATTCGTATTTTTTCCGAGATACAGCAAAATTGCCATCAACCGTATAAATAAAGGACAAGTCAATCCTTTAATATAAGAGATTCATTATAATTTTCTTAAGAGAGTATGGTGTAGGTTCTTGGTAAAACATATTAAAGAAAATTTTTTGAAAAATGTTTTTTGGAACTTTTTCAAAATTTTTTTAAATAGTTTAAGTGTTCTTTGTGAACTCCTGAAGATGGGCTTATACCCCGAAATATATATTGAGTCGTGCTAAGCAAGCATCCGATCTTTTATTTATGTGAAACCTACCTAGTATTTTATATTTAAAATTTTTTTTTGAAACTTTTTCAAAAAAATTTTCTTTGCTTGATTCATTATAATATTTCTAATCACATATCTTGTATATTATTTATAATTATTATAAATCATTCAATGGAATATTTAATCAGAACATTCTTCAGAATTTTTTCTTTAATTAAATAAATAAAATTATTTCTTTAATTGATTTGGACTTTATATTTTGTTATACATTATATCTATTTTTATAAATTTTATTCATTTTTTTAATTATTATATTAAACATTTATTATTATCTCTTTATTAATTATTATATTTATAATTCGATAGATTAATATTAACTCTTTTTACTTCTCCTTAAAACTTAAGTTGCCTCTTTCGTTTTCTATTTTATATTAAATAAAATATGGGATCGGCGAAAAATAAAGATAATTTAGAAGAATTTTTTATTTTTATTTAATTGACTATAAAATAAATCTGAGAGTGTGCCCAAAAGTGGCAATTTTTAACTGATTTTTGTACCTGTCGGTACCAAACGTTGCTCGGTAATTTTTTTTATTTAGGTAAAACTATAAATTAATATTATTTTTAATTTTAAATTCAGATAAAAGGGTCTATTTTTATTTGTAGTCAGAACTAATTGAAATAAAATTTAATTATTTTTTTTTGCCAATGGTTTACCCACACCTGCCATTATCATGGCATCACTGTCCACAAAGTTTGGAACTTAATTGGAATTAAAAATAATTTTAATATACTCAGAGGTTCCTTCGTTGACCATTTTTAACCGACTTCAAAAAAGGAGGAGGTTCTCTATTCGACTGATTTTTTTTTTTTTTTTTTTGTGCCTATGTTACCTCATATCTCCGCCAATTGTCAACCGATTTTGAAAAAATTTTTTGCATTGGGTCCAGTCTAGCTTCCGATTGGTCCCATTTTTTTTCGATTTTTTTTCATAGGTATTAGACCTTTTTTATTAGGTTTGTTTAGACCTAACCTCTTTGTTTATGAACCGATATCGATGGTTCTTTTTTTATCTGAAAGGGGGTGTCTTAGGGATTGTGTCATATTAATTTGGTCAAGTTCTGATGATATGATCACTATTAATAACATCACTAAAAAGAGAAAAATAAAAATTTTTAAGAAAAATAAAAACAACTTCAAAAAACTAAATGCAACAAATAAAATACACTAAAAGGTATAAAATAATTATTATCTTATTTAGTTACAACTAAACGACGAAATATTAACACGAAATTACTTTTTGAATTCGGTACCAAACAAACTATACCTATAAGCGAGCATATCCTCCAAACGTACTAAGTAAGATCCTTCGAGTGCGATTCATAAAAGGTATATGTTTGGCACCGACTTCAAAAAGTAATTTCGTGTTAATATTTCGTCGTTTAGTTGTAACTAAATAAGATAATAATTATTTTATACCTTTTAGTGTATTTTATTTGTTGCATTTAGTTTTTTGAAGTCGGTTTTTATTTTTTTCTTAAAATTTTTATAAACCGTTAAGAAGGAGGGACGATCATACGAAACGTCGGTTAAAATGTGTAAAAGGAAATGATATCTTCTTTATAAGGTATCAACTTTTTATTTATTCTTGGACTGGCAATTAATTCAATCGAAATACGCAATTTTCTATGATTCAACACCCCAATGCGCTTAAATTGGATACTAATCGAACAAACGCATTCTCCAACTCGTTTATCTCTATGACTTCTAGAAACTGGAACTATCTTCCCCTTTCCGTCTTCCCAGCAACTTATATAACCTTCAATCTCTCAAGATAAATTCATCATTTTTCTCATTAGACCTGCGATCCTCGAATATCTTAACAATCCCTAAATCTCTTCTTATTTTCACGATACAAGGGTCCACCGCGGACTACAGAGGTTGTACCTTTTTGGTGTAACTTCTTCTTGTATCAATATTATTATAAAAAATCCTCAATCTTAAATAATTTTTTTCACTTTCTTGTATGAATATTTTTTTAGAAACCCTAAATAGCAATTTCTATCATACTTATATTACCTTAAATAAAATACTATGTCTTTCCTAAAACATATTCGATAAAGAATTTTATTATAAAAATGCCTTAATTCATATTTAAAGAGAATTTCTATTGACTAGGAATAAGTCTATTAAATAGCAATCATTTCCACCCCCGCTAGTCCCTAAGTACTCTCATGTCCCAGATCCTACCACTTGTTGATTCTAGATTTAACTCATTATTTGGATATTCTTCTCGCCAGCTGGTGAGGGCGGAAAAGGGAAATGGAAAAATCAGTCGATATTTCACCGGCTGATGCAAGAAATGACTTTCGGACAATTATCGCTTATCTGGGGCGGGGGTGGAAATGAATGAATGGACTCAGGAAGGATTATGATAAAGATCGAAAGACGAGGACGGAAGTGGTTAAGTGTGAAAAAAAACACCATGACTTTTATTATTTTTCTACGATACTATTCGTATTTTCAAATAACAATGCTTTTAGCATTTTTGACATTGGAGGAAAAGTTTTAATATCCTCAAAGTCAAGAATAAATAAATCATCGCCACGCGACATAATTTTGTTAGGATTTAACGTAGGTATCTACTAGTGGATGATGGCATTTTCCGTTGGGTGATTCAGTGCGCATGCATAATATTAAATGCAAACTGGGGTTAACCCAACAGAAAACGCTATAGGGACCGTGCATTAAACATAGATGCAGCACTATTGCCGAAGGAAGCGCTCTCTTGTGTTCATTTATTCAAATAATTTAGGGTAATTGGGGCAAATATTGTATTATAGTATATATCATAGGTAAAAGAGTGCACGGAGCCTAGGGGGCCGTGAGAAAGTCTATTTGTCTTGGACGTTTAATAAATCATCCCCCAAAGCTTACATTTTCGTCGCCAGTTGGCGCTAAAGTCGCTGTCCCTAATGCAAATATTTTGTGTAGGAAAATTACTAAAGAAAACTATAAATTATTGAGATAGAATCGTGGAAGTTGGACCAAAAAATTAAATTAAAAACAGAATTTTATCATTCAATATGCTGGACGTTTCGTCACTTTATTTATGACTTCTTCAGCGGCTTATTGTATTGCTGAAGAAGTCATAAATAAAGTGACAAAAAGTCCATCATATTGAATGAGAAAACTCTGTTTTTAATTTATTTTTTGGTCCAATAATTTAATTATGGATACGATCACTAAACACTATACATTATTAAATATAACAAATCAGAGGAAAAGGAAACAATTAAACTCAGTGTTATACCGTACGACCAATTGAAATGATGATTTATTTAATCTATATCAAATTACTTTCAATTTGATCAAGAGCCTGATGAAGCTGGAATAAATCAGCGAAACGTTGCAATTATACGATATACCTAACACTGAGTTTAATTATTTCATTTTTCTTCTGATTTGTTATATTTAATACTGATTATGGCTAAAGTCGTGACGTACGGTCCCTATTATTTTATCAAGGCCACCTCGAAAAGGGTGCGAAGGTCCCAGGAGAATGTATGCTTCAATTTGGACAACGTGAGAGCTTTGTGGACCTCTGAGACCATGAAAAAAGGTCCTCATTTCAGAAATTTCTTAAATTAAAATTTAATACTTGCAGCATAATCTGGTAGCCCATGTTATCTTGATTTCTAAGAGTTAGGCCATTCAAAAATTGAACTTTTCGGAGGTTTGATAATTCATTTTTTGTTGGGAATCACCTTTTTTGAAGTGCGCATTTTTACTGATATAGGACTGATCAAATTGGATGATTTTTTTGAAATAGAAATCTCTATTCATATTAATGACTAATTTATTTAAATACACTACTTTTCCCCTACATTCTTCTGATCTCTTAGATCCACCTACTTGAGGATCTTTGGCCTATGATGAATCTAATCTAAAAAAATCATCCTCTATCTTTAATCATCGCATTACATTTAATGATATAATGATCATCTGTGAACTTTAATCAAGGTCAAAATGATAACTTTATTTATATAATACATTAATAATTTATACATATGTATCTTCTTTTGATCTTTTTTACTTGACCATACAGGGTATGGTCAAGTATTGAATCGTGCATGAAAAAAGTGTCTTTTCTTTCGATTTTTCGAAATATCTAAAAACCGCTCAAACTATTTTGAAAAAAATGAAGCAAAACCATGTCATTTCGGTTCTACAAGAAAGCCTTAGAATGAATATAAAAAAAATCATATTTTACAAGATATTAATTATTTTGTCAAAATGTCTGTTAGTTCGTTAGTATGTGCTTTTTACCAAATTTTGTGTACCCTAACTCAAATACTAGTGTCAATATCAAAACGAAATTTCACATTAATAATTTTTTTTTATATTAAAATTAAGCTGATTTAGATTTTGGATGAACTGGGAGGGATTCTTAAAAGAATTAAAGTTATACAAATTTCAAATTTAAAACCAAGAAAAATTGAATTTCTATAAAAGGGTTCTATAATAAAAAAGAGAGCTATTATTTCTTTCGTGGACCAAAATGTGAGGGGTGGAGTGGTGTTCAAAAATATAATTATCAATATTAGACCTAGAACCTTTGATCAATTTGTACAAAAATTTTGCATATGCGCACTATACGACTCACTATCTGAAATTGATAGGGACACAAAAGAGGGAGGGGGGGAGTGGGCTGCAAAAATAATTTAAAATAATAAAATTTTCAAATAAAAATCGAAGAAAGCTGATATTTAGAATATAAGAGTCTCTTTGAAAGGAGATATGATTATAATTACTAATGTACCTAAAATGGGGGATGGAAAGGGGGTTCTTAAAAAATTAATTGATAAAATTTTAAATATTAAATATAACAGAGGGCTTAGGTGAATGATAATGTTATGAAGATAGCCACACCAGTTTATTCATATAATAGCTATTTTTCGAATCGTTAGAGTTTTGGGTGTTCTTCTCTATTTCTTTAATTTACGGTACAATAAATACGGTAAGTAGTGATATTTTATTTTTGCATGTTTTCTTCAATAAAATTGTTTATTAGTTGAACAATCATATATCGGTGTTTGACCCTTCCGTACTGAAGATAATTAGTATTAGATAAATAGGAGATTCGACCCTTACTGACCTAGTTACGAGAGCGTCACCTCTTTCCTTTTTATAAAAGAATACATATATAGCTTCTAAATTTCAAGTTTATTCTTTATTCAGTATATGAGCTACAATGCTCTAACAGATATACAGACAGGCATTGTAGGAAAACTATAATAATAGGGACCCATTTACTCCCCTCCAATATTCAAGTGTTTAGTTCTCAGTTTTAGTTAGTATATTTTCATAAAATTTATTTTTATCTTCAATATTTATTCTTAGTCTATTTTTAGGGTTTCGCTTAAAAAGTAAAACAGGATCTTTTTAGTGTTGCTAGACTGTCTGTTTTTCTGTCAGAGGATGGGTATCCTAAAACTATATAATATACAAACATGAAATTTACAAGTTATATGCATGGGAGTATTTAAGAGGGGCAAGGCAGTTTCTTCCCCTTACAAAACTCATTGCTCCCCCCACTAGATAAATTGAAGCTCCATTATTATTAAGATTCATCACTTATCTATTTCTCATTAAATTATTTCGTTACTTCTAAAATTTGTCAATTCTATTAAAAAGTTAGTAGATCTCTAATCAGATTACCCAAATAGAAAGAATCCTTGTGGTGGCTAATAAGCTGGCCGGCTGCACCTCCCCCCTTAGAAAAAAACTCCCTAATTACGCCAATGCGTATACTCTCCACTACAGCCTTGCGTGTATATCTTGGATAGAAGCGAACTCGACCCGTCCCAAAACCCGACCAACCACCCCAGCTGGTATCACGACTTATTTAGGGAGCCCCCCCGCCAGCGGCCGGCGGAGCCACCCGAATCCCGACGGAGATGGGGCTCGAGAGGGGAGAAGTCTCTCCCCGCCATCCCTCCAAGCTGGCTATCAGCTGGCCGGATACCCCCCCCTTAGGAAAACTCCCTAACTACTTCAATGGTTGAATGTATTAATTTTCCAGCAAATCAAAGATCGTATTAAGATTTTATTCGAATGATAATTTTAGAAAGGGTAAAATCTTAAGTGGGATCGAAAATAAAAAAATATTTTTTATCATGGAGTCTATATCAATATCACTGTAAAGATCTGCTTAAGTAAAATTTGATTTGATTTTTTTATTAAATAATTTATTTCCATTTAAAATGAGAGAGCTCTAAAGTGGCCATTTTAGATTATTTTTGTACTCGTCTGTGTTTAGAAACGGCTTAACTTAAAAAATTCAAAGATTCACACATTCCTCCTTATCAATGCCAAATAAGAATGAATTTGAGATTTTCAGTATTTTTGAAGATTTGAATAATAGAGCCTTCAGAATGCCTGCCTGACTCTCACTTTATCGGCTTATTAGCTTTTAACTTGATATCTACCCTACCTAAGATAATGGGAAAATAAATAGCAAACAAAAATCGTAGGAGTATCTAAAAAATGCATCATTTATCAATGAGTTTATAAGGTGATTAAAGAATTAAAAATGATTTATAGATTTTTACTTTTAATCAAATAACTTGTTAATATAACATTTTCATAACATGATGTCATCATCATCAGTTGTTAGCAAAACTTTAAATCCGGGCCTGAGTGGTCCATGGCGTAATTTTTTTCCGCAAAGAAATTCAGATATTATTTTAAGCAGTAAGTGTTGCACTAATTTTTAATACGATATTATATTATTTAATACTTTTTTGTATTATCGTCAAATAATTGCAATTAAAATTATTAAAATATAAATAAATATATATGTAGGCAGTGGCGGATCATAAGCAGGCGCACTAGGCGCGAGCCTAGGGCCCCGTCGAATATGGGGCCCCCAAAATTGATTATCATATTAATTTTGATCGTGATATAAAATTTCTTTTCATTTTTATAAAAAATTATCATTTGATTCCGAATTATTCGAGGATTAGTTAAATCAATTTTTACTGTTTTTAAAGCAGGAACAAGACGACTCTCTGGAAAAGTTGAATATTTCTCAAATATATCAAAAGGCTTTGCATTTAAATGCAACATTCCCTAACTGTCGAAATTATTTTAAAAATTTTGATGACATTGCCAATATCGAATGCGCCAGGGAGCGTTCTTTTTTTGCTTTAAAAAGATTAAAAAACTACGTTAGAAACAAGAAAATAGGTTGCTAGTACATTATTCGTATCTTTAAAAATTATGTTAGTGGTCCGCGAAATTTTAAATTACAAATTTAGTGGTCTATAATATCTTAACGGTTGCCGATCGCTACTCTAGAGTCTAGACGACTCTGTTTTTCGAGACCAAAGGACCAAGGAGATGTTATTTTTACTTCATTTGGCTCTCAACAGAAGATCGGGATTAAATAGCAAAAGATACTAGAAAAATTAATATTTCTAAAGTTTAGAAAATTTAACCCACATTTAATTGAAATTCTAGAGTAGCAGAGTTTTTGATTCATAAAGAGAAATCAATGAGGCTAACCTCTGTTTGATGCAAATAAATAAATACCTACATATATATAAATGATATTTAGAGACTTTAGTTTCGAAAGTTTGATCTTCATTAACAATCTTTTTAATTAGAAACAGATAAAATATTTCTAATTAAAAAGACTAATGATTATAAGCTCAAACCTTCGAAAATATAGTCCCTAACAAATAAGTTATATATATGTTTGGTAACTCTACCAATGCTGCTTCATTTTGAAATTTTAAAATCCCCAAAGTTTAGAATTTTTTTACATTTATTTATTAAAAATCTTATGAAATATTTCATCATTTCACACCCTGTATATACTTGATTTAATTTTCATTTGATTTATAAAAAATCACTACTTATCGTCAATTTGTCTTTCAAGTTGCTAAATTCTTGATAGTAAACAACAAATTCAATCTAACATTGATAACAGTTTTATCAATGATAGGAAACGAGAATTGTAAAATTCATTCTAACATGTGCAAATTATTATTTGCCTTGTTATGAATGAATGATATAAAAAACGACACACCTCCTTTTTCTAGATCATTTATTAAAATCCACATTTGTCAAGGAAATGCGTCTTTTGTTGTTGTCATATTAATTCAGAGAAAACCCAAGTAAACATATCCTCGTGATGCTACACAAATTACTATAACATTTCATTAAATCATCTTGTGTTTAAGAGGGATTCCCAAAAAATTATAAACTTCAGAAACTAGGTAACGTCAAATGAATGGTGCTAGGGATTTTATAAATCAGAAGTGATAAGCTGAATTGATCTTGGTCTTGCATTATCTAATATAATATTATTAATTATTTTATTTATTTATTTTATTAATTTATTATAGTACATTATTGTATATTTAAATATATTAGATTTTAATATGTAAAAAGATATTTCAATATTGTAGATTGAATGGATTTGAAAATCAAATACAAATAATGGGTTTCTGATGTCGACGGCATGATTGCTCACAACCTGAGATTTAATCAATCTTTTTTTATCGATTTCATCTATCTGGAGGTTCACAGTAACTTTCTAATATAAAAAATAGCATTTTGATTAAGAATTTTGTAGTTCAAAGAAATTGTATGAAAAGATTCCATTTCGTCACTCCTGGAGCGAATTAACTAGAAATGGCAAAAGGTTTTATTTTTTTTCTCATTAGATATTTATTCAAATGTATTGAAATTTCATATCTATGTGTTATTTTCATTTATCTTTTACATCAAATAATTATTATTAGAAATTTGCATTTTAAAGGGTAGTTTATTTGAAGTCCAATTTGTTAAAAACGCTAATAACTCCTTTGAAATTTTTTTAAAAATATGAAATTAATAGATATTATAAAACAATTAAATATTAATAATTTAATTTAATTTTGAACAAAATCGGTCCAGTACTTTTTGAGAAAATCGTCAAAAACCCCGAAACCGGCTATGAAAGGCCGTTTTTTGAAAGCAAGAGATGCCTTTGAAAAAAAGTTTAAAAAGTCATATGAAATGAAACATTGACTTGTGACATGGAGGTGCAATTTTAAAATGTTTCTAAAACGGCCTTTCATAGAAGGTTTTCGGGGTTTTTGACGTTTTTCTCAAAAAGTACTGTATCGATTTCGTTCAAAATTGAATTAAATTATTAATTATTAATTGTTTTATAATGTCTAATAATTTCATATTTTCAAAAAAAATTTCAACGGAGTTATTAGCATTTTTTCAAATTGGACTTCAAATTAACTACCCTTTAAAATGCAAATTTCCTAATAACAATTATTTTATATAAAAGATAAATGAAAATAACAAACAGATATGAAATTCCAATAGAATTGAATAAATACATATTGAGAAAAAAATAAAACCTTTTGCCATTTCTAGTTGATTCGCTCCCGGAGAGAAGAAATTGAATCTTTTCATATAATTTCTATTAAACTACAAATTCTTAATCAAAATGCTATTTTCTTATATTAGTTACTGTGAACCTCCAGATAGATGAATTCGATAAAAA
Organism: Forficula auricularia; assembly: GCA_024734495.1. Lineage (NCBI taxonomy): Eukaryota > Metazoa > Arthropoda > Insecta > Dermaptera > Forficulidae > Forficula > Forficula auricularia. The sequence continues at coordinate 513,312 of JALMQS010000906.1, forward strand.
AAGATTGATTTCTTTCTCATCTGCAATTATTTTCTTCTGAGATATATCTCAGGTTGTGAGCCAGCCTGTCGTCGCCATCAGACACGCATTATTTGTTATTGATACATCAATTTCATTCTCTCTACAAAATTAGAATCTTTTATCCTTTATTTATATATAAGATAATATAATATATTAAATTAATAAAATAAATAAATAAAATAATCAATAATAAGATTATCACATACTACTAAAGTGTATTGTTCCTGTATATATGTACAGTGGCGGAACCAGGATTTTGTCCTGGGGATGGAGCTAACACACACACACACACACTAGACACATATCTAAATATGTATATGTATAAGATATGTAATTAACTTATATGGGATCTAATTACCTTTTTCCGGACATAGTATTTCGAATATTTATGTATAAATTTACCAAATATTTTGTTCATTTTCTCATTTTTACTTTTAATTTTTTTCTCTGTCCTGGGGGCGGGGCTTCAGCCCCCCCCCTGTGGTTGAGCTACTGGTTAGATACCTCTGTAAAGATCTTTTCAAGTAGAATCAGGTTTAATTAAAAAAAAAAAAATTGATTTAAAATTATTATGTGAGAGAACTTCAAATTGGCTAATTTTAGGTGGGTTCTTTAGAAACCACATAATGTAAAATTATGAAAAAATTTGACAAATTTACAAATTCCCCTCTTATCAACCCAATTTGATATATCAAGTATTTTGGGAGTTAATACGAAACCCTCGGTATGTGGTCCGTCTCGTACTTTGTAGTGTATAATGAAAATTTTCTACTGATTTAATAAATAAATAATACCTACCCTTCATATTTTCACACAATTGAAAAAAATAAAACAAAAATTTAATGGGGCTAGGGATTGTTTGAAACTCATGTGTTTCGCTCAAATGAGGTTTTAGGTGGGATTGGGTATATATGTTTTAATTGAAAAGTTTTTGTTTTGCCGAGAGTAGCAGAGTTGTTGATTCACAAAGAGAAACAAGAGGTTGTCTCGCTTGATGCAAATAAACATACACACATATATATATCGAGATGATATATCTGTATATATATTATTTATTTGTTTGATAAATAATATATATACAGATATATCATCTCGATATATATGTGTATGTTTATTTGCATCAAGCAGAGGACAGCCTCTTTGTTTCTCTTTGTTAGGTATATATGGTATAATTTTATTAATTCACTAGATAGTTTCAGTCCCCAGTTAATAACCATCTTAAGTATCAAAACCTATTTTAATTTTTGAAATTGTCAATAAAAAGATCTAATTTTCATTCTTGATTTTATTGATGTTTTTTGAGCCCTCATTACCCCAAAAATTTCATTTTTACCACACTTTTCATCATCCCCGGTTTACGAGCTGCTGACAGAAAGACAGACATACCTTGTATTCACACTAATTACGGCTCCATTACACGTTTTTAAGAAAAACCCAAAATACCGTAAATTTTGGGAATCCGGTAACGGTTTACCTCCGGCGTTCGAAATGAATCACATTCTTAATGAGGTTGTGTTCTTAGCTAAAGAAAATTCTGATAATAAATGGTTGTTGTTTCCGGAGCTCTGACTTTCCTTATTTTTGTGACGTGCTTTGATCCACGTATCCACGACAAAGCTCTACGAGAGATTGGCCCAGAGGGCTCTGCCCCTTATCGTCACTCAAGCCAGAATCACATGATTCTCGCGTCTTCATTCATTATTATTATTATAGGGGGTTTAAAGGAGCATTGACTGCTAAGGTCATTAGCGCCTCGAATTTGTAAAACATTCTACTTTTAATTATACATAATATTTTAACAAAATATCAAAGGGACCAGTTTCGAAATAAAAAGGGAAAAATAAAAATCGTTTTTTTTATATTTTATAAATTTAAGGGTTTTTTAGTCACATAAAATAAATAAATACAGTAATTTTAATTAATTATTAATATTTATTTGATTGATTTACCAGACAGTTTCGCTCCGCACTGGTTGACTATCTTCAGTAGTACTAAAAATTGAAATATTTTATAAGATTTGTTATACAATTACACAAAATAAAAATAAAATGTTTTAATATTTATACATACAATCAATTTCGTTCAAGATTTGGAATTTTTATATACATAACTCATTCTTAAAAAACTAACAAAGAGATATTGATTAGAATCTATTTTGAACTGATTATCAATTAAATTAATAAAATTTAATTTTTATAATTTAAATTCTACATAAGTTACTTAAGTTTTAGAAGAATCTTATTTTTTATTTAACCTATTATATTTTGCAGACGTAAGTAGACATATACACATTTCGAGCGTGTGTGCCCGCTAGGTCATAAAACGCACAGAGGCAGATATTTTACATTTTACATTTAATTATAATTGTTTTATAAAATTGTCTTGTGGTCTCGTGAGATTATAACTTTAACTATTGAACCTCTCTATAAAATTCAAACAATAATAATACAACTTTCCTTCAGTCCACTGAGAAATGATTTAATTTTATATAGTCATTTACACTGGATGCGATTCAGAAGCGAGCAATTAAACTAATAGGAGACCCGGCCCTAACTAACTCACTCGATTCCCTGGCTCACCGAAGAACCGTTTCTGGCCTTTCCCTGTACTACAGATACTATCATGGTGTCTGTTCAGTCGAGCTGAAATCAATTATCCCACTTAAAGCCCTCTTTACGAGAAACAGGCGGTTTTCGAAAGCTCAGCACCCCTTCGCTGTCAAATTGGATAAAAATCGAACAAGCGCTTTCGCCAACTCTTTTATCCCTATGACCTCCAGAGACTGGAACTCGCTCCCTGACACCGTCTTCCCCGCAACTTATAACCTTCAGCAGTTTAAGACCTGTATCCACAGATACCTTCGACCCCTGCCCAGGCCATACAATTTCCTCTTCTTCTTCTTTTCACGATGGAGTGACCAACCCAGACCTTTAGGGGATGCACGTTTTTGGTGTAATTCCTTCTCTTCGTCATTTTCATTTAAAAAAAGTCGAGAACTTTGAGTAATATAATTACGATCGTAAGTTGTAGAAAAAAAATGTAAAATAGTTTCTTTCCTAAACAACAATATTAAATTTTGTTTGATTTTTCTCTACCCTGTAAAATTTCTTTATTGTGAGTTAGCAAGTTTACTCTGTAAGGCGACGTTATAAATGTTATTGTTATAAATGTGTGAAATATATATTTTAATAAGTTAAGGATGGTTTGAGTAGTAAATTTTTCTATGATATAGGTGGGAGTAATAAATTATACTTGATAATATCAATTTTTTTGTTGTCGAAACATCTCTCAAACATGCCCCCTCATAATGAAAGTCAGGAGCCGCCACTGCACTCAACTTCAACTCAATAGGTCAAGTCGTTCCAGAGATATAAATTATCTAGTAAAATAAACAACAAATTATATAAATATGTATATGGTATAGAATGTTCTTTAATAAACTACATTATATTTCTAACAAAAAATCTTATAAAATCAATGGTTTTCGAGTTATAAGAATTTAAATATTTTTCAATACGTGTATAAGAATTGAATCGCAATAAATAGTCCAAATAATTTTTTTGAAAAAAAAAATAATAAATTTTGCTGATGACTCGGATTTCGATAAAAATTTTCAGATTCATAGTGAACAGTCCCCTTAATATTAACGGCACGTGCACTCTTTGTCCCCCTTCCTATAGATTCGACCCAGTGCCATGGCCCCCACAAGAGGGTCCAAGTACAACTGTGGGTCAAGGGCGAAGCATTTTTTTAAGGGGGTATGTTAGATAAAAAAAAGGTAAGGAGACCAAGTTTTTATCATTCATAAACAAAGACACACTTTTTCCATAATAAGGGGTCCGCGTCAGATTTTGGGTGCCGGGCCAGAAATTACATGTTGGGGCCATATATGGGTTTAATATATAAAGCGATAGAGCAGTTTTAATATTTCTTACCACGTATATTTAACCATTACTGCCTTGATGTGCAAAAATTACTAAAATGAATTTGAATAAAGTAAATTAAATTTGTAGCAAAAACATCTTATATATGGATGAAATTTCTAAAATCAATGGTTTTAGTGTTATAAGATTTTAAATATTTTTTCATTACCTGTACAAGTATTAAAGCCCAATGATTTTTAAAATAATTTTTGAATAAAAAAATAATGAATTTGGCTGATGACACGGATTTCGATAAAAATTTTCACATTCATAGTGGACAGTCCCCCTTATATTAACACCAATTATAATTTCATAAAATGTTGTTTAGTTTTACCAGAACAAACTCTCAAATGATTGAAGTTAAAATACTTTGAGTCTAGCTAAAATATTGATCAGAGCGTATATTATATATAAGTAATGTCCATTATTTTAGGAGTTTTTACTTTTTATAGGTTGAATATCAAGAGTTTCGATAAAGTAGTGTTTATTTACTTTCGACATAAATTTCACCATTACTGTCTAACCCTTTGAGATACACAAATTTATATAATGACCTTTAATAAAGAATATTTAATAACCAACAGAAAAGTTCATATGAGTGAAAAGTCTAAAATTAATAGTTTACGAGTTAAAAGATATTCCAATATTGTAGAGTGAATGGACTTGAATCAATGACAAATTTGGCGAGACATCCTCTGGATATAAGACACCAAAATGATTATAAATGAGATAGAAATCAATCTTATTTTTATCAATTTCATCTATCTGAAGGTTTACAGTATGTCTATTATATAAGAAAATAGCACTTTGATTAAGAATTTTGTAGTTTAAAAGAAATTGTATGAAAAGATTCAATTTCTTCTCTCCGGGAGCGAATCAAATAGAAATGGCCAACAGTTTCATTTTTTTCTCATTAGATATTTATTCAAATCTATTGAAATTGCATATCTGTGTGTTATTTTCATTTATTTTTTATATCAAATAATTATTATTAGGAAATTTCCATTTGAAAGGGTAGTTTATTTGAAGACCAATTTGAAAAAACTGCTAATAACTCCGTTGAAAATTTTTTAAAAAATATGAAATTAATAGATATTATAAAACAATTAATTATTAATAATTTAATTTAATTTTGAACGAAATCGATTAAGTACTTTTTGAGAAAATCGTCAAAAACCCCGAAAACCGTCTATGAAAGGCCGTTTTAGAAACATTTTAAAATTCACCACCATGTCACAAGTTAATGTTTCGTTTCATATGACTTTTTTAGCTTTTTTCAAACTCATCTCGTACTTTCAAAAAACATCGTTTTTTGACGGTTCAGATGGTTTTTGACAATTTTCTCAAAAAGTACCAAATCGATTTCGTTCAAAATAGTATTAAATGATTCATAATTAATTGTTTTATAATATTTATTATTTTCATAATTTAAAAAAAAATTCAACGGAGTTATTAGTGTTTTTACAAATTGGACTTCAAATAAACTACCCTTTTAAATTTAAATTGCTTAATAATAGTTATTTAATAAAAAAGATAAACAAAAATAACACGCAGATATGAAATTTCAATAGATTTAAATAAATATCTAATGAGAAAAAAAATAAAACTTTTGGCCATTTCTAGTTGATTCGCTCCCGGAGAGAAGAAATTAGAACTTTTCATGCAATTTCTTTTAAACTACAAAATTCTTAATCAAAATGCTATTTTATTATATTAAAAAGTTACTATGAACCTCAAGGTAGATCAAATCGATCAAATAAGCTCGATTTGTTTCTCATTTATAATTTTTTTGCTCTGTTATATCGAGTGAATATATCGCCCGATCACAGACATTCGTTATTGATTCACTCTACACTATTGGAATATCTTTTAACTTGTAAACTATTGATTATAGACTTTTTACTTATATGAACTTTTCCGTTTGAAATTAAATATTCTTTAATAATTATATAAATTTGTATACCTCAAAGGGTTAGATACTAATGGTGAAATTTTACCCTTCTTCGTGAGGCTTATGTTTGTTTTTAATTTTTCAGAGGATCAAAATGGCCTCTAAAAATTACTTTTGAAGACTATAATTTAAAAATTTTTGGAAGTAAGGAGGCCGGAATCCCCCACATGACCAGGGTGGTTTTGGTGGTGCAAGATACCAGGGCACTCAAGCTCGAGAGGCCGACTTGTAAAGTTCAGGCCAGAAAATTAGAGTCAAATTTGATATAATAATAATTTAATAATTTAATAATTTCTCAATGGGTGGTCTAAGACTCTTCCTGATTATACACATTCAGTTATCACTAATTTCACTTTCATTGTGCTCAAGGTTATCGAATTGTGTATTTGCTAGATGGCTTATCAAAAAGTAAATTCAAGATATAGATTCTATAGTAAAAGGAAAAACGTTTTTATTTTTAATCAAATATCAAGTCATCATTTTTTTCTTTTTAGATAGAGTAATAAAAAATAAATTTATTAACATTTGAACCTTACTTTTTAATAATTTCATATAATATAATTGTGCATTTATTTGATGCTCTAGGAAGACCAGAGTAGGGTTTTAAATTCATTTTAAAATTTTCAATTTTTTTGTTGTTTTTTCTTTTATTTATTCTTGTTTAGGAATATCACAAACATGAAAAATAATTGTCTCTCTGTTGACTGAAATGTGTAGAAAAGTCATATTCAAGACTGATATGTTTCTGAATTCCAATATCACTATTAAAAAAAAAAGAACAGATGTACATAGAAAGTTCATTCTAGTGCAATGTTTTTTATTTCCCTAACGAAGAACTGATTAGATTTTTGGAATTTCCTTCTTCTGAACATTCGATTGAAGAAAATTATATAAATTAAAAAATTTATATAATTTCTCAATTTTTAAATTTATTTTAATAGAGATCCACAGATAGCTTTTCCTCAAGGAATTTCAGCCGGCCCAGCAAGCACATAATATATTTAAAAAAATCATGAGACTATTTTCTACTGAATCCGACCTGTTATGGATAATTTATATTACATGTAATATGGGGTGAATACAACCCTTCTGACATTTAATACAAATTATCTATAACGGCTTAGAATAAATATCATTATTTTTTTCAAGTAAGTCACATCTACTTCTTAAGGGAAATTAAAATTTTATATACATAATATACTGACTTTCTATTAATAACCATTGAGATGCAGTACACTGAGGGTATTTATTACCTATATAAAGCAAATAACTTAATTCAATTTTTATTTTATTTCGAAGGACATTTCTAAATTTTTCATTTTTTTTTTGAAACCAATAGAATTTTCTTAAAATGACATTCTAATCATTTGTAGTTCATCCTCATTTGGGCGTAACGAGACACACCCCCGTTCAAGGGGCGGAGTCCCTCAAAAGTCCTGATAAAATCGGGAGGGGCCCGAGATTTCTTTTTTATAGCCAATATTGCTATAATGAATCTTAATTGCCAGTTTCTAAGTTAAACACAAGAATATTTTTTAAATGTTATATACTTACCTACTTGCAAATATAAACAAGTCATGCGATTCAGAAGTACCTCGAGCTAAAAACTATTCCTTTTTAATTCATTAATATTTTTCATTTTCTTGTTATCTTTTTTTATTTGCTAATTAAACATATTTGAAACAAATATTGGTTCAATAAAAAATACTTACCTAATATAGGTATATTAATATCATTAAAACAAAATATATTTCCATCAAGCGAAATAGAAATTCAATGAAATATTTCTTATAATAATTCTATTAAAAAATAATTAATTTAAGATCAGTTTTGGGGTAAAAAATCCTCTAACTCCACGTCAACCTTTATATGGAATATATATTATATTTATTATCTTCAAGATAATATACGTATATTTATTATTATCATTTCCGTCCATTAGTTAGTAACAAGTTGGCTGTTAAATAAAAAAGTTACACATAAAAACTTGTCCTTATTTTCCTATTATAAACTTTCAAATTGCTCGTTTATTGTGTAATATTCAATTATATTAATTTATATGGGGGTTTTTTTATCAATTTTTTCCCTTACTAAAATAAGGAGTGAGAAAAATATGTTATAAATTAAAAATAATGGACATTCGATGGTGAGGCTTTCGCCTCAAGGTCGAAGTTTTTTCGTAATTGTAAAACATTTGTTGTATTTTGTATTGAATAATAAAGGTCATTATTTATTTAAAAAAATTATATTAATTTTAATATATATACATATTCAGTATTTTTATTAATGATGGAAGATATTAAATAAAAATGCTTTAATTATCAGTAAAATATTGTTAAGAATTTCAATGGATGATTCCAAATATTTCGAAGGCATATATGTAGCAATTCTTCATCATCTAAAGCCCCTCATCTCCAATAAACCAACTTTCAATAGAATAAAATAGGAATTTTAAACATCATCTAGACACGAACCATTTCGAGCTACTTTTGACCCCCCATAACTCAAAAACTATTAAAACTACACTTTTGAAATTTCACATGTCTAATAAGGTCCACTGGAACACCCAGAATCCCAAATTTTATGAATAAACCTATTATAGTTCTTGAGTTATTAAGGTCTGAAAAGTGCTATTTTTAACAGTGACTGACTCAATCACATATCAAAACCAAGAGTGCTTCCGCTCATCCAAGAATGCTGAAATTTGGCATACTGGTAGAGATTGATTGGACTACAATTAAAGGAAAAAATTGAAAAAGTGAAACTTTCCCTTTGGAGGGGTGAAATTTATTATAGGCTTAAAATTAACATATATGGGAAATACAATCAACCTAGACTTCTGAAATTTGGCATAGTGAAAGAGATTAATACACCAATAAAGAGTGAAATCGCAAAACATTATTTTCAAAATTGAAATTTACATGTATGTTTTCATTTTTACCAGAAATGAAAAATCGTATTAATATTTCAATGGAATCAAAGGAGAGACGATTTTTTTGTTGAATCGATAATAAAAAATATTTTTTTATTATAAGGTGTGAGGTATTTTTTGAAAAGATCTGTTTAAGAAAAAATAGACTAAATTATTTTACTTTAATTCATTTTAAAAAGAGGGGTGAACCGTGATTGGAATTAGGTGTATACTTCTTTGAAATTATGTGGAATTATTTTGGAATTCATTATAGATAATGCCCCTTCATTTATTGTATTCTACTTGGAAATGAAAGTGGAAGTGGAAGTAGGTGCACAGGATATTAGGTCGCGGTTCACCCCTCGTTTTAAAATTTCGGTATGAGAGCCCCTATGTGGAGAGTTTCAGGTGATTTTTCTACCTGTTGACAATAAGAAGTGGCTTAACTTAAAATTACGATAAAATTCCACAAATTCCCTTATTCTCTCCTTATCAACGACAAATAAAAACGAATTTGATATCTTAAATGTTTTGTAATAAATAAGAGCCCTCAATGCGAGTTGGATCCGCTTATTTTATCGGGTGTGAGTGCTTGTATTTTAAATAACTCCCTTATTCCTAGTTATTTATATTCACTTGAATATTTATTTATTAGAGAAAAAATAAAATTTAGATAGAAGAAAGTTGATAAAGTTTTCATTATCTATACTTCATCAATCTATACAATATCATCATCATTGATAAGTGGCGCTACGGCTAATATTTCAACTAGAGTGATCATCTAAATCATTTTACTGATTATTTATCATTAACTCAGTAAAATATAAATATTTTTTGATTAATTAGCATTTTTTCTTTATAAATTATAATATTATTATTATATATTGTCAATTTTATGAAAAGAAAAAAGTTGAATCATTTTGAATCAGCATTAAGGATTCATTAATCATTAAACACTCTTTTCTATCGATTATTATATTATTAAATTCATGATGACTATTAGTATTTAATATTTTTAATTGGAAAGTTTTATCTATTAAAATAAATTTATTATCTTATTCAAGCCAATGGCCTTAGCATGTTGAAATTAAGCGATTCTATAAATCTAGGAAGTTAAGGAACATGTAGCGAGGTGATTCTTGGCTTTATAACCGTCTAAGAACGGCTTTTAAAGTTACTTAATTTAACGAATGTAGAAACATTTAAATCTAAACTGGTCCGATTTGTAAACCTTTTTTTTTAAATATTATTCATAAAATATTATATTAAAATTCTGTACTAAAAAGGCAAAAAACCATATCTTTAGGTCCGGCAAGTACCTAAATTCATATATACAAAAAAATATTAGACACACTGTTAAAATATGTACCTATGTTTTATTGATATAATAGATTTTTGGGATTTACATTAGTAATTAATCTTTTTTCAACTATATTATATAAATAAATTATTTTCTTAGGATCTAACGAAATAGGTTTTTTCACTAGGCCAGCATTTATTAAAAATTTTTTTGACCAAATATATGTAAGTTTGCAAATAAAACAACTTTATTTGAATGCTAAAACAATATTAGAATTTTATTAAATTAAAACATGTTTACAACAATCTTTACATATAATCTTAATTTGAGTTAGTTTACTCTAAAACAATATCAGAATAGAATAATTAGTTATTTTTTCGTAGATTTCAGTAGCAACAGGTTTTTAAATATCTGATTATCTTTTATTTATAAATTTAATACATTATGAAATGTCTTAAGATTTTAAACATTAACTAATTATTATTTTAGGGAAATCAGGTTTGTAACTTTACGAAACCAAATTAAGAATCGGTTGAATTTAAAAGGTGGGAATTTTAAATTTATATATATAAGTCAGAACAGTTCTGCGGACCATCTTATTCTTGTTCCCTTCAGAAAGCAAATTTATTATTTTTTTGATCATATTTTAATACCAGTATAATTAGTAGTATACTGGTGAAGAGATGGTGAAAAGGGTTTTAGTGCTTTAAGTCCTTCTTTTGTTGCTGACTAGTAGTAGTAGAGTAATAAATTTTATAAAGTCTGATTACTCGTAGAAAAAGTGAAAAACGATTGCAATGTGTAATGTTCAAACTCTGATATTTTCAGCCATAGTCTCATATTCAATTCATTTGAATTTTATTTTTTATTTATTTATTTATTTTTGAAGGACCACAAGAACATACTTCGAGGACCATATTCTTGGACTATAGTTCGGGGAAAGCTGCCCTAGGTGATAAAAAATTTAACTTAATAAACAAGGGTGTCCACAGGAAGGGAAGGGGGTTGAACATTTTTGCATTTTAGTATTACATACTACTAAAGGGCATTTGTCTCTGTATGTACCTATGTTTCTATGTCCAGCACCCAGGGGTGGGGGTTGGGGCCCAGGGGGTGCGGTGTTCCAAGGGTGGGGAGTCAAGGGGGGTGGGGGCAGGGGCTACTAAGGGGGATTTGTGCCTATATATATATACCTATGTGGAGTTGGGAGGTGGGGTCCAGTGGTGAGGGTTTGGATCCAGGGGAAAGGTGTGGGTCCAGGGGATCCAAGGGGTAGGTTTACTGGGTTGGAGGGTGATCAGAGGCGGGGGAGAAGTTCCGGTGTTGGGGATAGGGTCGGTGGAATGGAGAGTGGTTGGAGATGGAGGAGTTGGAGTGTTCAAGTGACGGGGGGTCCAGGGGGCTAAGCCCCTTGGCTAGCAAGAGGTCCACCAAAGGCGGGCCTTGCAGCTATAGTTATATACTAAAAATAAAAGCGGTCATTTCTTATAACTTCAATAAAAGTGTAATAAAAAGCTCTTCTAATTCTTTATAACTGTATAAAATAGGAAGAGGGGTACTTTTCATGAAACTGGGGAGGGGTGAGTAATGAAGCTAGGGGGCACTCCTGTTTTAATTAACCAGAAAATAACCATTTTAAATTGATTTATTATTGAAATTTCACACCTCATTTGTCCCATGAATAAAAAAAAAAAAAAATAGTGAGTTCACAAGTCCTATTATCCGCCAGGCTTCACTTGCCAATTGTACCGAGTAATATAAATAAAAGATTTTCCAAAATAATTAAATTTACTAACGATTTAAATATTTCGATTAATTGATAAATGGAAAAAAAATTTCAAGTTCTATTATACGATTTTTTAATTGTTTCATAAAATAATTAATTACATTTCATTTATTATTATATTACATTACAATAAGAACATGATATATTTTTATTTGAAAATACATAGATGTTCAGTATTTTATGTTTATTGTAATTAAAAAAAACATGCCTTTGCATATTGAAAATAAATCTAGGTACTTTCATTTAAAATAAATATAGGTACATACTTATATTCTTTTAAAAATTAATTTCTATTTTCTATTCATATTTTTATATTTATTTAATCAATATTTTTTTTAATTTAGATAATCAAAGCTAAATTAAACCTTACTTCCTCTTAATATATTAAAAAAATAATATTTAAATAAGGGAATGGTTAGTAATTACTCGGTGTGTTTTTTTAAATTGAGAATCAAATTAGCCGCTAAACGCAAAAGAAAAGATTAGTAATTAATCTTTTTCTACACATTTTACATTTAAATGAAAAAAGAAAAAAAACTAGAATCATTTATCACTAACTAATCATTCTATCTCTATTAATGTTTATTTTGAGTTATAAATATTAAGTAAAATAAATTTATTAAATAAATAATCTATTTTCAAAAGTCAATTCTTTTCAAAAATAGCAACATGTTGGCTCCAATTTTTTAATTTAGATAATCAAAACTAAATTAAACATTACTTTCTCTTAATATATTAAAAAATAGTATTTAGGTAAGGGAAAGGTTAGTAATTATTTGGTGTTTTTTTTAAATCATGAATTAAATTAGCCGCTATACGCAAGAGGAAAGATTAGTAATAATTACTCTGATTTTTTTATATAAGTTATTATATTTAAATAAAAAAAAAAACCAGAATCACTTTTTACTCACTAATCATTCATATTTATTGTCTATTAATTTTTATTTTGAGTTATAAATATTAAGAAAAATGTATATTAAATAAGTAAACTACTTTAAAAAAATCAATTCTTTTCAAATATCAACATGTTGGCTTTTATCTCAACGCGGCTCAGTGGTCTAGGGGTATGATTCTCGCTTTGGGTGCGAGAGGTCCCGGGTTCAAATCCCGGCTGAGCTCCTTTTTGCTTTTTTTTCATTTTTTTTTATTGAATAATAAAGAAAATAGTACCTGGAGGCACCGACCGATGGTCTGTAACTTCTTCCTTCAGTTAAAAGCTTTATTTTAATATTATTTTTAATTTAAAATTCTGATAAAAAGGTCGATTTTTATATGAGAGCCGCTTTAAAATTAACAAAATACAAAAATATATAATATTCGTCCAATGTACCCCCAATCTCAATCAATCAATCTCTGTTTTCTCTTTGATGTAATAGGATTTTAACATGGGAAGCTCGTGAATTATCTAAGCTAATAAGCTAAAAATTTAATTTTAACATGCTGCGCTTTTATTCCAAGATTAAAACTTAGCTCAAACCGTTCGTTGACAACAAATTTCCAATTTAATAAAATTTAGAAAGTGAATAACGAATCTTGTGAAAGTAAGTTTTCATTTTTTCTTCAATTTTAATTAAATATTCTCGTATATATTTATGAGACACATTGCTGTAATCCTTCCTATCTATAAATAGTAATAGGAAAGATTATTATTTAAAATCAATATTAAATCAACCTATTTTCCATAACAACCAAGTACATATAGATTTAATAATTCAATCTATCATTTATCTAAAAAAAATTAGATTAAGTAAATTAGAAAATAAAATAGTATTGAAAAATTCAATTAAATTAAGTCGTTGTGCAAATAATTTTCATTAAAATTTTAGATAAATGTAATAAAAAAAGAAATAAGGAGAATCTCGTGCACGGAAAATGCAATTATTTCTTTTCTAGGATTATTTCGTAATTATATACCTATTCGGGAGATAACAATAAAAGTAAAACTTAGTTTTAAAAAGAAAAAAGAAAAAAATAATTTTATAAATTATGAAATTTCTTAAGTATGTTTGTTATCTGAAGAATTATAAATTAAGAAAAAAATTGAGATATACTTAAATGTATCTTCTCTCTAAATCTTAAACTTAATATTATTGAGTAACGCTCTTCTCTTTTTCCAAATCAATGGATTCAGTTTATGAGTAAATCCGACTTATTTTGCATTTTTTTTACCTACCCCAACAATAATAATATAATTTTGTGGCTCAACTATCTATAGACCAATTTCTAATAATGGTCATGAATTAAAAAATATTTTTCAATTTTTTATGATTTTTTCCGTTCAGGTGTGACATCAAAGGGACGGAATTGACAGGGATGGAATTGATATTAGAGAATTTTGATTTAGTAATATAGGCAGAGGCTGGCTTAAAAATATAGAAGGTTACAATTTGTAAAACTACATTAGAAAGTTTTTTTAAATAAATATTTTTATATGACTTGTTATCGCAGGGACGGAAATGAAATTGGACAGGGGACGGAATTGAATTTTTGTAGATTATTCGATTTGAAAAAATATGAAATTGAGTAAAATCGGCGTTAAAAAATTTATGAGTGCAACAATAAATGTATACAATTAAAGGCTATATTATTAAAAATTAGTAGAGATTGTGGTGTTGGTGCAAGGTGAAACATCTTTAATAAAGATAAAAGTAAATAAATATTATATGCAATATTTATTTACTTTTATCTTTATATTATTAAAAGTGGAAAATTTATCTTAAATTGGAAAAAAACCTAGTAGACTTTACAATGCAAAATATGTTGAATTTTATCTTATACTTATATTGTCCTTTTTCATTGGATGGCTTTTTTTTAATGAAAGGTGATTAAGGAGATTTTTTCCATTCATAATTATAAATAAATTTAAAAAATTTGAATATATTTTTGAGTTTAAATTGCAGAGAGAAAAAGACTTTAAATTTCTAATGAAATCACAAGATCCGAAATGGAATGGATAATTTTCAATTTTATTATAAGATTCTTCCAAAATTTAAGTGACTTAATTTTTTAAATTATTTTTAAATTGAAAGGTTGTTTTAGTCACAAACTAATAAAAAAACATTATTTTTAGTTAATTATTATTATTTATTTTATTGATTCATCATTTTATTAGTTTGTGACTAAAAAAACTTTCAATTTAAAAATAATTTCAATTTTATGTCAGAAGATTTGTTTTCATCTCTCCGGGAATCGAACCCGAGTACAAAAATTAGCAGGGGATAAACACAGCCCTTCTGACATAATATAATAATTGAAAATTATCCGTTCTACGAGTAGTTAATGACAATCTTGATATTTCATTAAAATAAATATAAATTTCTTCTAGAAAAATAAATAAATAATTATGTGAATCACACGACTGTTACTTAGGAATTTTTTGAAACCATCTCACAAATTTCCTCTTTCAAATTGATCAAAAACACAAATTTGTACCCAAGTATTCTTTTTAGCTACCAAGTGAATGAAATCACTTTCACTGACTTTTCAAAACTTTTAAAAAGCCTGAAGAAGGAGGGAATAGCCTCCGAAACGTCGGTTTATGAATAAAAAGATAATATAAATTATCTTCTTCTTTTTTTTGGACTGCCTCATCAATATCCACCCAATTTCACTTATCAGTCCGCCTCCAAAAATTACTTCAATCAAATTTAAATTATTATTTTAAAACCCACTATGGAGTCCAGGGAATCCCCTGGCCAGCCAATTGCCCCCTCAAGGATTGTCTCTTATTTCACCTCTATTGTGCCATTTCCCCTTTATTGTAACAAAAAAAAAAATTCAAACAGATATATGTCGCTAAAGAAGTTTCACTTGAAAAATTAAAAACCAATATTTGAAAAAGTATCTATTTATTATTTATTTTCAGAAAAATTCTGGTCCCTAAAAACCGGAAAAAGTAGAAAATAAATTTTCTTCTAAACCTATCTACTACATTTTCATACAAAAGTGATTCAAAGTAAAACCATGTGAGCTTTTAATTTGAAATTTAATCAAAATCAACGCCCACGCTTTTTTTTAAATCGTCTAAATTTTTTTGGTTACTGAGGAAAAAATTTATTGCAAACTTTTCAATATAATATAATATAAAGATAAGAGTAAATAAATATTATATTTAATATTCATTTACTATGAGTTAAGGATTCTTGGTCACTTGTTTCACATTAAAATTAAAAAATTAAAAGATGTACAAATTTTTTCAATATATATATATATTTCGGGCCATCAACACATCTTCAGGAAGTACAGAAAATAGATATAATATTTATTTACTCTTATCTTTATTAAAGATATTTCACCTTGCACCAACACCACAATCTCTACTAATTAATAATATAATATAATAAGACTAAAGAGTAAAAAAATAAATTATAATTTAAAAAAAGTAAAAACACCTTTTATCAGTAATTATCTAAAAAGTACAAAATAATGTAATAAACTAATAAACATAAAGTCAAAAAGCGTGGGGCGCAGAAGCATGTAGTTTTAATTAATTTCGACAAAGTGCCCCACGCTTTTTGACTTTATGTTTATTAGTTTATTACATTATTTTGTAATTTTTAGAGAATGACTGACAAAAGAGTGTTTTTTAGTTTTTTTTAACCGACTTCAAAAAAGGAGGTTCTCTATTCGACTGAATTTTTTTTTGTTTTTGTGTCTATGTTACCTCATATCTCCGCCAATTGTGAACCGATTTTGAAAATTTTTTTTGCATTGGGTTCAGTCTAGCTTCCGATTGGTCCCATTTTTTTATTGGTATTAGACCTTTTTTGTTAGGTTTGTTCAGGCCTAACTTCTTTGTTTATGAACCGATTTCGATGATTCTTTTTTTATTGGAAAGGGGGTATTTTAGGGATGGTCAAGTTCTGATGATATGTTCACTATTAATAACATCACTAAAAAGAAAAAATAAAAATAATTTTTAAGAAAAAATAAAACCGACTTCAAAAAATTAAATGCAACAAATAAAATTCACTAAAAAGGTATAAAATAATTATTATCTTATTTAGTTACAATTAAACGACGAAATATTAACATGAAATTACTTTTTGATGTCGGTACCAAACAAACTATACCTATAAGCGAGCACCCTCCAAACGTACTAAGTAAGTTCCGTCGAGTGAGATTCATAAAAGGTATATGTTTTGGCACCGACTTCAAAAAGTAATTTCATGTTAATATTTCGTCGTTTAATTGTAACTAAATAAGATAATAATTATTTTATACCTTTTAGTGTATTTTATTTGTTGTATTTAATTTTTTGAAGTCGGTTTTATTTTTTTCTTAAAAATTATTTTTATTAAAATTATAATTACTTTTTGGTTCATTTTGAAAAATATGTTTTAATCTACTTCTGAAAATCGGAAACCATAGTAAATAGATAATACTTTTTTAGTATTTTTCTATTCGAGAATAATTTTATTCTAATCTAGCCTCTGCTTTGGTAAAGTGGGTCACAGACTCAAAACGCAGCATTAGAAAGCGAGAGTCGTGAGAATTATTAGCTAGACAGTACTGGATATATCTCTATATATGTATGTGTGTAATGTGTATGTGTGTGGCTTGCTCACGTCGTGAGACATTCTAATACAACAAATCTCACACACAGACACACACATATCCACCTCTTCTCACCCACATCGCGAATAAATTTAATAAATTTTGTCTTGTCTTATTTCCCCTGCCTTTCACCTGGATACTTCCAGCCTTAACTTCCTTTACCGTAAATAAACACTGCTAAAAATAAACATCACCTGGGTAATTTTTTGCTTTAATTAAAACAAATATATTAATATCAATTTTAATTTCAATTAAAAAGGTCGATTTTTATTTGAAGATAATTGAAATAAAGTTTAATTTGTTTTTTGTCAACGTCAATTAGGATGGTTTAGCTCTGTGATTCTCAACCTTTTTTGTTGCGGCACACTTTTAACAATTTAAAAATTTGCTGGCACACTAACAATACTTTAAAAAAAATTTACTTACCTATAATACCCTGTGTTACTGTGTAAAATATGTTGTTTATGATAATAATTTTCAATGTAAAATAAAATAATATGTACTACAAAGACAACATGATGTTCATTGAGTGATTAATTATAAGAATACATTTAAGGCGAAATTTGAGCTTGATCATTTTTGATAATTTGGTTTATATTTGGTCGTAAAAATGATATTGCCACGCTAATTTTGTCATCTACTAGTACATTAAAAGTCTCGATCTTTTTTGGATTTTTATATTGGTTAATGGTGAAAATCCGAATTCGCACAAATAAGATGTAGAAAATTGTAATAATACTTTTAAAGCTTTTTTGGCTATTATGGGATAATCACATCTAATTTAATCCAAAATGAATTAATTGACTCTTCCGAATGTTTTGAAATTAAATCTCGATTATTACAAAGCGAAATAAATTTTCATTGTTTGCATTTCTAAAATTTGGCGGCACACTTAAAGAATTTCGCGGCACACAAAAGTGCCGCGGCACAGTGGTTGAGAATCACTGGTTTAGCTTATTGGAGAAGAGACTAAATTGAAAGTGATTTTCAAAGCCTATAGGGGTTTTAGGAGTGGGGAGGAAATAACAAATAGATTTCAGGAACCAAGTTATTTATGTTAGGTAGAACTGAGATCATAGGAAAAAGAATTTTTTAGAAAAAAAACTTACTTCAAAAAAATAATAAGAACTGTAAAAGCAAAATAATAAAATGCACTACTAGTACAATATCCCGACTTAGGTCGACCTTCACCTATCGAGTTTCCTAATGAAATTAATATTTTGAAAATATAATGTACGAGCTGCTTCTGGCGTGCCTTCGGCACGCCCTCTACTGCTCGGCCCTCCAGGCATGTGGCCCTGGCGGGCAGCGTCTCGGCATGTGATTATTAGGTCTGTAATATATATTTGTAATATTTTGGCCCCTCTTTCGCCGCCCACGCACTCATTTTGGCTATTGATTTTTACAGCATACATTTTATATAGTCTTAAAAATTAACATTACAAAATTTGGTCTATATCGGAGAGAGTATTAATTTTTTGCCCCCACTCACATTTTGGGAGGTTGAAATTATTTTTTTAAATATTTGCAAATAAATAACTCTCAGTTTTCTAAAGAGTAAATGTACAAAAAGGCTAAAAATTTCTATATTTTACCCCCCCCCCCTTTCGACCCCATACAGTCAATTTTGATAGTTGATTTTTACAGGAATAGTTTCTTAAAGTAATAAAGAATAATTCTACAAAATTTGATCAAGATCGGAGAGTTTTAATTTTTGCCCCCACTCACATTTTGGATAGTTGGCAGTCGAATTTCAAAAAATCCTGAAATAACTTTTTAGATATTTATATTTAGAATTTTATTAAGTAAAAATCAAGTAGATATCTTATCGTTCTTAATTGAAAATGCATAATTAGTGTAAACACATTGCAAAAATATTTTGCCCCTTTTGACCTCTTTAGGGGTCGAATTTCAAAAAATCCTGAAATTAATTTTTAGATATTTTAATTTAGTATTTTTATAAGTAAAAAGCAAGTAAATATTTTATCGTCCTTAAGAGATATCGCATAATCAGTGAAAACCCACTTTGCCCCCTTTGACACCCTTAGGGGTCGTATTTCAAAAAATCCTTTCTTAGTGAGCCCCTATGTCATAGATGTAATATCCTCTCCAAATTTCATGTTTCTATGTCCAGTGGTTCTGGCTGTTTTGATGATGAGTGAGTGTATCGGGCAAAGAATTTTATATATATATATAGATTAAGTACCTGGAACACCGACCGATGTTCGGTGATTTTTTACTTGAGTTAAAAGCGATATATTAATTTTATTTTAATTTTTAAATTCAAGTAATAAGATCAATTTTTATTAGCAGCTAAAATAAAATAAAATTGAAATAAAATTTAATTTTTGTTTTGCCAACGTTATGGCAATCATCAATACATATCACTCGGCACAAAGTTTTGAATGTAATTGCAATTAAAACAATGCTTGACCATACCCTGTATGGTAAAGTAAATAATATTAGTATATACGGTGGTTCTTTCGTTGACAGTTTTAAATCCTGAAGAAGGAGGGACGATCCTTCGAATTGTCGGATTTTTTAAGAGAATGAAATTGATATTCCAATAATTATTTTATAGAAAAATACCTTTAATTAATCAAATTCTCTAATTTTAATATATAATAATATTTGTAATGATGATAATGACCTAAGTCCGGGATCTTAGACTATACACAGTATAAAATAATTATCTAATTTAGTTACAACTAAACGACGAAGTTTTTATGGTACATGAAATCTCTAAAATTTCAAACATTTAGAGTATTTTCATTAATATATAAGGTCGACTTCAAAATTTGAGTAGTATCTTTAAATTTTCAAATTATTATCCGTTATTTCTAATATTTCTATTAAAAAACATTTTTTATTTTGAAAACTATAATGGTTCGAAATGAAATAAAATTATTGCATACTTTCAAGGGGCAATTAAAATGAATGAGTTTCCATGAATTAATCGAAAGTTTTAACATTTTAAATTATGTCTATTATATTTTTCGTTCGGTTATTTTATGAGAAAATTTATTTTAATTCATTTTATCAAAAAATAAAAAATAAAAATTTTCAAGTGTCCGGTTTTTAAAGCTTTTAAGTTTCTAAGATCGGAAATAAGTAAGAGTGCTATAGACAAGTCATAGCTAGTTTATAGCAATAGAATTAGGAGAAAATTAATATTTTTTTATAGGTCAGGCTGATTCATTGTGGAAGACGGGAGATTTCCATCTTAGGGACTGCGGAGTTTAAGTTACAAGAATTAATTTCTGACTCCTACCCTCGATCACACATATCCGTTTAGGGCGAAGGTCTTCTTATATTTTTTAAAAATCTAATATTAAATTTGAAAAATAACAAAAAAGATTGGACAAAATTTGCAAAAAAAAAAAAAAAAACAAAAACAAAAAAAAAACGAAGTATAAAATAAAATTTCGAAAAATGAAGTTTACTTTTTTGGACAGCATCCCCTGGCTAAAAAGCCACTGGTGTTAGGGTGGTCCTTATTTTGGGTATTTTCGAATTTTTACGCGGACAAGGGATCATATGGCTCAAAATAAATAAAACAAAAATATCCCCCAAGTTTCAAGTCTCTATCTCAACTATAACCTGTGCCCCGAGCGATGTAAGTTTCTCATCTAAATAACATGGGGTTTTTGCCATTGAAAGATCAATTTTTTATTCCGGCCAAAGTAATGGTTTTCGTAAAAGTAAAGATATTAATATTTCTTCAAGATAAATTAATACGTTCTACACACCCTAAATCGATTTTTCGAACACCCTGTATATTGGTATTATTATTCAAAAAGTAAAAATATTAATATTTCTTCAAAATAAATTAATACGTTCTACACACCCTAAATCGATTTTTCAGACACCCTGTATATTGGTATTTTTAATCAAAAAGTAAAAATATTAATATTTCTTCAAAATAAATTAATACGTTCTGTACACCCTAAATCGATTTTTCGGACACCCTGTATATTGATATTATTAATCAAAAAGTAAAAATATTAATATTTCTTCAAAATAAATTAATACGCTCTACACACCCTAAATCGATTTTTCAGACACCCTGTTTATTGGTATTATTAATCAAAAAGTAAAAATATTAGTATTTCTTCAAAATAAATTAATACGTTCTACACACCCTAAATCGATTTTTCAGACACCCTGTATATTGGTATTATTAATAAAAAAGTAAAAATATTAATATTTCTTCAAAATAAATTAATACGTTCTACAAACCCTAAATCGATTTTTCAGACACCCTGTATATTGGTATTATTAATAAAAAAGTAAAAATATTAATATTTCTTCAAAATAAATTAATACGTTCTATACACCCTAAATAGATTTTTCGGACACCCTGTATATTGATATATGAATTATAGCTGGTCGTTGTAGTTGGTTCCTATTTTTTATTTTATTTTATTTTTCTTACTTTTCTGATTTCGATTTTCTTCGAATTTGATAAAGATAAAAAAGTCGATCAATTTATTAAATTTATTTTCAGTTCCAAGCAAGCCTTCCTGGGTGCAAGTTCGCGATTCTTTTATATTAGAGAAGACAATTCGATATTTTCCACAGGATCTAGGAACAAATAGAGTAAGTACATTCTATATGCTTCTATTTAGAGTACCTAACTCGATAAATTGTTATAATATTCTAATTACCTTAGAAATAAAACATTAATTAAATATTAACGAATTAATTTACTCAACTTAAATGATTTTAAGTTGATAAAGATCTTTTTCATGTGAGGTTTTAAAAGACTGACTATAACTCGCTCCTGGTAAATAGAGTATTCACTATACTCGATAATATTCTATTTTGATATTAATTTCATTTTTTCTTATTTGTGTTTAGAAATGTCTGAAACGTAAAAAAATCTCACTCGATTTCGATTATAATAACTCTAGAACAGCATAAGGAAAAAAAAGAATCTTAAAGAGAAATTAACGAGATTTTATAAATGAAAGGGTTTATTTAGTCACATAAAATAAATAAATAAAGTAATTTTAGCCAATTACCATTCATAAAGAGGTACAGAGATTGTCCTCTATTTGATGCAAATAAACATACACACATATAAGATTGGAGTAATTTTTGGAGACGGACTGATAAGTGAATTAAGTGGATATCGATGAGGCAGTCCAAAACAAGAAGAAGATAATTTACACTATCTTTTTATTCATAAAACCGACGTTTCGGAGGCTATTCCCTCCTTCAGGGTTTTCAAAAAAGGAATAGCCTCCGAAACGTCGGTTTTATGAATAAAAAGATAGTGTAAATTATCTACTTCTTTTTGGACTGCCTCATCGATATCCACTTAATACACACATATATATCAAATATATATTTATATATGTATATTAGGGTGGTTTTTATTTTGGGTATTTTCGAATTTTTACGTTGACAAAGGCTGACATGGTTTAAAATAAATAAAAATTAGATCTGTGTCGTAGGACACCGGATAGGAACGAAGTTCCTTATTATAAAAATATTAATTTTAAGTTCTATTCTAGGTATAAAGAAAAATAATTATTCGGGTATACATTTTTTATTATGATTTTTTTATCGATAAAAAGCAAAAGAAACTACTTTATAAAATTATCTTAACACCTTTATTTTATTTACAATGATTTATAAAAATATATAATATATAATAATAATAATATACAAAAAGAAACAGGTATTTATATGAATAATAATAATTAAGCCTAATTATGTTCTATCATAGAAACTATAGCTTTATGGTAACTAAAATAAGATATATATATTTGTGATTCGATTTTTGCCAAATATCTCGAGAAAACAGCATCGATAGTAGTAAGTACTAAAATTAATTACAGTTATTAATGGTAATAATAAATTTATTAAAAATGTATATAATTTTCATACCATACCTTGGATCTTTTGTATTTTTTTCTTTTATTCTTTGTCGATACTCTTGTTGATATTGCCTACTTGTTTTTTTTTTGGAACGAAGTGAACTTATGGGACGCCTCGGGGTGGTACCCTAGTCTGTGAAAAGTGTCCGTAACGTTAAATAAAAACAAGCGAGCCAATGCTCATGCGCGCGCATCCACTCAGCCACTCTGGGGCGGGGCCTCTGGCTTGCGCTCTGGTCGGGAATCGATGCTGTTCGATGTTGAATCTTTCGATTCAACAGGTATTATTTCATTACCCTCCTCTACCTCTCTGCTTCTATTTATCGAAATAATCCTCTTTAAAAATTTTATTAATTTAATAGACAGAATAATAGAATTCAATAAAATGGCATCGAATTCAGAGACAGAACATTCAGAACATTTCGTTATTCAGCAACAAATAACAAAGGTGTGCTTACTTAATTAATAAATAAATGAAAATGAAATGAAAATAAATAAAAGAATATTGCAATAATTCTACTAATTTATTTATTATATTTCCAGCTAATAGAAGAAAATAATCAATTAAAAAAAATCTACTAAAGGTAAGCGTTATATATTAATCGTGGGTGTATGTGTAAAATCCCCGTGAATCCCTAATTGATTTCATAACTAATTCCTATAATTTATTTATTTATTTAATTAATTGAATTTTATTATTTATTTATTCTATTTAAGGAAATAAAAATTAAAGAAGAAGAAAAAATTCCTTGGAATTTGATTTCCAACGAGGATTTGATGAATTATTATTAAAATATCTAAGATTATTTATTTATTTATTATTAGAGTATCTATTAGTTAGATATTTATATAATATACTGAGTAAAACATTGTATAAATTCATATACTGTTTTTTCTCAAATTCAAAAATATTTCCAAACAAGTTTGTTCAGTACCCACCTCTCCATCCCCTCCCTCGATTAGCACTCATGGATTTAATTTTAACATTTTTTTATTTTATTTTCTTTGAAGGAAAGAAATACGAAAAAAAGCCGAGTACCAAAAAAGGTATCGGGAGCGTGAAAAAAAAAACAAGGTACGGTATATAATTTATATACCGTATATTATATATATTATAATATTTTGCAGTGTAATTTTAAATACGACTGTAAAGTTAGTAGACATCAGACGAGAAATTAATGATTTTATAATCAATTTCAGTATCGGAGAAAAATATAAAAAAAAAAACAAGTAGGCAATATCAACAAGAGTATCGACAAAGAATAAAAGAAAAAATACAAAAGATCCAAGGTATGGTATGAAAATTATATACATTTTTAATAAATTTATTATTACCATTAATAACTGTAATTAATTTTAGTACTTACTACTATCGATGCTGTTTTCTCGAGATATTTGGCAAAAATCGAATCACAAATATATATATCTTATTTTAGTTACCATAAAGCTATAGTTTCTATGATAGAACATAATTAGGCTTAATTATTATTATTCATATAAATACCTGTTTCTTTTTGTATATTATTATTATTATATATTATATATTTTTATAAATCATTGTAAATAAAATAAAGGTGTTAAGATAATTTTATAAAGTAGTTTCTTTGCTTTTTATCGATAAAAAAATCATAATAAAAAATGTATACCCGAATAATTATTTTTCTTTATACCTAGAATAGAACTTAAAATTAATATTTTTATAATAAGGAACTTCGTTCCTATCCGGTGTCCTACGACACAGATCGACTTTTTTTATATTTTTCTCCGATACTGAAATTGATTATAAAATCATTAATTTCTCGTCTGATGTCTACTAACTTTACAGTCGTATTTAAAATTACACTGCAAAATATTATAATATATATAATATACGGTATATAAATTATATACCGTACCTTGTTTTTTTTTTTTCACGCTCCCGATACCTTTTTTGGTACTCGGCTTTTTTTTCGTATTTCTTTCCTTCAAAGAAAATAAATAAAATAAAAAAATGTTAAAATTAAATCCATGAGTGCTAATCGAGGGAGGGGATGGAGAGGTGGGTACTGAACAAACTTGTTTGGAAATATTTTTGAATTTGAGAAAAAACAGTATATGAATTTATACAATGTTTTACTCAGTATATTATATAAATATCTAACTAATAGATACTCTAATAATAAATAAATAAATAATCTTAGATATTTTAATAATAATTCATCAAATCCTCGTTGGAAATCAAATTCCAAGGAATTTTTTCTTCTTCTTTAATTTTTATTTCCTTAAATAGAATAAATAAATAATAAAATTCAATTAATTAAATAAATAAATAAATTATAGGAATTAGTTATGAAATCAATTAGGGATTCACGGGGATTTTACACATACACCCACGATTAATATATAACGCTTACCTTTAGTAGATTTTTTTAATTGATTATTTTCTTCTATTAGCTGGAAATATAATAAATAAATTAGTAGAATTATTGCAATATTCTTTTATTTATTTTCATTTCATTTTCATTTATTTATTAATTAAGTAAGCACACCTTTGTTATTTGTTGCTGAATAACGAAATGTTCTGAATGTTCTGTCTCTGAATTCGATGCCATTTTATTGAATTCTATTATTCTGTCTATTAAATTAATAAAATTTTTAAAGAGGATTATTTCGATAAATAGAAGCAGAGAGGTAGAGGAGGGTAATGAAATAATACCTGTTGAATCGAAAGATTCAACATCGAACAGCATCGATTCCCGACCAGAGCGCAAGCCAGAGGCCCCGCCCCCAGAGTGGCTGAGTGGATGCGCGCGCATGAGCATTGGCTCGCTTGTTTTTATTTAACGTTACGGACACTTTTCACAGACTAGGGTACCACCCCGAGGCGTCCCATAAGTTCACTCGTTCCAAAAAATATCTCTCAAATTTCAAGTATCAATTTTAACCTGTGGGCCACAGCGATGTAAGTCTAAATACATAGAATTTTTGGCATTGAAGGATCAATTTTTTATTCCGGCCAAAGTAATCGTTCTACTCTATAAACTTTATCCTTATAATAGTAGCTATCCCTCAGAATTATTACATATTTTTAGCTATTATAATTTTGGAGTTTATAACTTAGTAACACTAAGATATAGCAGTATTTTATCTAGCTGTAACTCCAAAATTATAATAGCTAAAAATCTGTAATAATTCTGATGGATAGCTAGAATTATTAGGATAAAGTCTACATAGTTTCAAATTTTTTGATCCATTACTTTGGCCGGAATAATAAATTGATCGTTCAATGCCAAAAACCCCATGTTATTTGATAGGAAACTTAGAACACCGTGGGACACAGGTTAAAATTGAAATAGAGACTTGAAACTTGGGGGATATTTTTTATATTTATTTCGAACCATATGAGCCCTTGTCCGCGTAAAAATTTGAAAATGACCAATAAGGACCATCCTATTACGTATATACGTGAGTTTAGTATCTTGGACAGCCTATATCTAATTGTTTGGTATAATTCGAGCCATGCACAATTGGCAGAAAATTGTTTTCAGATATATTACGACATTTAAATCCAATATTAAAAAAACAATTGGTTCAAAATAGTATGGTGATCGGTTGTCGATGCCATATGATGAAACAGTTGATGCGAAGCGAATCGCCTTTAATTCCAATTCTTTCTTTCCATTTCATGTTTTCAATGAAGTTTTCCCTTCTTGGACTCGTTCGTTTATTTATTTATTTATTTATTTTTCTCTTATATAATAAAAAAGAAATCAATTATAATGTTTTGTTTTCTCTACTACCTTTTTTAATTCATTCATTGCTATTTCGTAACGAATAAAATGACTCGAAAAATTCAAAATTCAAATTCACATTAAAAGAAAATATATTTTAGTGTATTTTTAACGGACTTCAAAAAAGGAAGGGGTTCTCTATTCGACTGTTTTTTTTTTTTTTTTTTTTTTTTTGTGTCTATGTTACCTCATATCTCCGCCAATTGGGAACCAATTTTGAAAAAAAAATTGCATTGGGTTCAGTCTAGCTTCCGATTGGTCCCGTTTTTTTCATTGGTATTAGACCTTTTTTGTTAGGTTTGTTTTGGCCTAACTTCTTTGTTTATTAACCGATTTCGATGATTCTTTTATTATTGGAAAGGGGTGTCTTAGGGATGGTGGCATATTAATTTGGTCAAGTTCTGATGATATGATCACTATTAATAACATCACTAAAAATAGAAAAATAAAAATTATTTTTAAGAAAAAAATAAAACCGACTTCAAAAAAATTAAATGCAACAAATAAAATACACTAAAAGATATAAAATAATTATTATCTTATTTAGTTACAACTAAACGACGAAATATTAACATGAAATTACTTTTTGAAGTCGGTGCCAAACATATACATTTTATGAATCGCACTCGACGGATCTTAGTACGTTTGGCGGGTACACTCGCTTATAGGTATAGTTTGTTTGGCACCGACTTCAAAAAGTAATTTCATGTTAATATTTCGTCGTTTAGTTGTAACTAAATAAGATAATAATTATTTTATACTTTTAGTGTATTTTATTTGTTGAATTTAATTTTTTTGAAGTCGGTTTTATTTTTTCTTAAAAATTATTTTTATGACCACATCTTATTACTCTCATTTAAATAACAATCAATCGCTAAAATTAAGAATTAATTAAAAGCAATTTTCAAATTTAATTGAAAAAAATATAAGAGAATAGTATACGTATCTATTTTTAAAACTTTTTTATTTCTACTTACTCTAAATTCAAAATATTAAAACTTGATATTACCAGGTACACTGGGCAAAGGCTAAGTAGATTTTGAATTGGGTCAAAAATTCATTTTTTTTTCTTATTCGAGTTTACAAATGTCTGAAACTTGGATGAAAATCATTTTCAAACTAAAATATATTTTTTCCAAAAGTTATATAGGTATAAAGACATCTTTATAAGCTTATTTATTAAAAAAAAAAATGCACTGATCTAGAATGGAACACAGTACAAGGTTTCAGAATTCTTTGAGATAAATTTTACTTTTCTAAAATAATTAGTTTATCTATAAATCATAAAACTTTAACTGAATACCAAATATTAATAACATTGATTTGGGGTTTGTTCAAAAGTAAAGCCTGACCTTATTATGTCTAATGTCTAAAGATTTCTCGGGGCATTGTAAGTTGTAAACTAAATAAGATACAAATTTGGAATTTACAAGTTATGTACATATATACATTATACATATACCTATGCATTTTCCCCAAAATCAAAAATCGTATTGACATTTTAATCCTATGATTATTTTGAGAACATTCACACAACAAATACTCATAATCAGAATTTCGTCATTATTATTAATATTATTATTTATTTTAATTAAAAGTAATGGAAGGCAGCCCAGAGGTAGTGAGGAAAGAAAAAATTAACACATATAAAATAAGGTGTAATTTATTGGAATCCTTCTCCTTTCCTTTCAAACCGACGTTTCGGAGGATTTTTCCTCCTTCTTCAGGGCTTCAAAGGGTCAATGAATGAAACAATGAAACAATGACCCTTTGAAACCCTGAAGAAGGAGGGAAAAATCCTCCGAAACGTCGGTTTGAAAGGAAAGGAGGAAGGATTCCAATAAATTACACCTTATTTTATATGTGTTAATTTTTTCTTCTCTCCTCACTACCTCTGGGCTGCCTTCCATTACTTTCAATTAAAATTTCTACCAGTCCGTCTCTCTCCAGAGAAAATTTCGTTGCAAAAAAATTATTATTTATATATATATTTTTTTTTTGGAATGAATCAACAACTCTTCTACTCTCGAAAAAAAAAATCTTTTTCAAATAAATAAAATGAAACAAAAATGCAATTTCATTCAGTAAAACTTGAAAACGTGTGATTTCTTGAAAAATAAACGTAGGGTCCTTTTCATGATTCAAATTTCTTTCTAGGTTTCATGGAATATAAAGTTAAAAAAAAAAAGAATTGAAAAAAAAAATACAAAATCTATAGGGACCATGCGTCACAACTTCAGCGCCAACTGACGACTTAAATGTAAGTTTTGGGGGATAATTTATTAAACTTCCAAGACAAAGAGACTCGCT
Organism: Forficula auricularia; assembly: GCA_024734495.1. Lineage (NCBI taxonomy): Eukaryota > Metazoa > Arthropoda > Insecta > Dermaptera > Forficulidae > Forficula > Forficula auricularia. The sequence continues at coordinate 542,725 of JALMQS010000906.1, forward strand.
CACCATCCCCTAGGCTCCGTGCACTCTTTTATCTATGATATATACTATAATATAGTAATATTACTAATATTTGACCTAATTCTCCCAAATTATTTGAATAAATAATCACAAGAGAGCGCTACCTTCGGCAGTAGTGCTGCCTCTATGTTTAACGCACGGTCCCTATAGTCTGTATCAATATTTAAAAAAAATTTGTTGACTTGCCCAATATAATTTTATACGAAGTAATAATTATAAATGCATTGTCAAATTATAAGTATTAATTATTATATATTAGTTTTTAGCAAAAGCCCTTGAATCCGTAGCCTCAAGAAAAATATTTTTTTTTAGTATATATATTAAAATCGATTAGATTCACCGGAGATTTTTCGCATCGTTTCTATGAACAATTGTGTAATTTTATTGTAAAGGTTTGTAAGTACTCCAAATGATATCAGCCAATTTCGTAATAGCAGAGACGGTATTTTACTTGAAAATATACCTATCTCTGCGTTAATATAATTCGTTTCTTCCCTGGTTCGGATAAACTCCTCCACTCATTACCTGCAGAGTTGGGGAAAGGGCAGCAATATTGCACAATCGACTTTTTTTTTATTCCCGCCCCCCGTCTAACCGCGAAGCCGACGCACTCACTGGTTAAAGGTTTGACCTAGATTTATCAGTTGTATACACGAGTATTCTGTCGGTTTCGGTCTATGTGCATATCCGGTTCAAGTTCTTTCGAGCGTTCCTCTATCAACAACCGGCCATCTTTATTACTTAAAAGACGTAATCGAAAATAAACCATTATTTTGGGTAATTGGCATTAAATACTGAGTGAAGAGAATAAGCGTATTTTTATTAAGACCCTCAACATCGATTCAATCTGATTAAGATACTTTAAATAAAAATAAATTTAATCAGTCTTAAATAGAATACTCTTATTCTCGGCGATCAGAGATGGTGTATCAAAAATAATAAAAATTTAAAACCCTTGTATAGCTTTCGATTTATTTTAAATCTTCATTAGTATATTACCTTAAATATTTTAAATAAAAGTGAAAATTATTCATGATGGTCGAAGGAACAAAATAATCTCAAAGGAAGACCACAAATAGACAAATCATTTTAAATAATAGATATGTTGCAGTAAAAAAAAACCCGTTTTTTAGTAAGAACGGGTTCTTACTAGTTAAAACGCGTTTCACTGAATACCTTTGTGGCAACTAGAATTTACTGATGTTGGTTGAGTTTGGTTCAAAGGTCTTTTTGACCTTCCGCCTCATTTTTAGAGTTTATTTTCAAAAATTTTTAAACGAAAATGTCAAAAATTACATACCCTACAATTTTGATTGTAATTTTTGACAGGCTTTTATTTTAGTAATTCCAAATCTGGTTCTTTTTTACTAAGGTATCACACATATCTATTTAAAAAGAATTATGTTAATTTTAAAAAATAATAATATACCTACCTACTTTAAAGAACCCCAAAGTGGTGATTTTTGTATCTGCCCTAGTTCAGAAGTAGCTTAACTTAAAAATATCAAGAAAATCAACAAATTCTCACCTTATCATCTATTAATACACAGTCCTACTAGAGTTTGGACCGCATATTTAAAATAAACATGGAGATAATCAGAAATATTAACAAAACAAAAATACAAATCGTCGCTGATCTTACAAAACCTCATAATTGATAAATTCAAAGTTTGACAGAAAACAAGAAAAACCATTTTAAACACGAATACATACAAATACAATGCAATATTTATTATTTGTCCGTAGCGCGAAATTAAATTAAAATAGAATATTAAGGTTTCAATAGACAGACGCGCCGTGAAAAGTTGGTCGGTATAAACGTATAATACGTATTTGACCAAAAATCGAACTTTACGAGGATTTGTAAAATCAGCGACGAAATGTTTTATTCGAGCAGTATAGGGACCGTGCGTCACTACTTAAGCGCCAACTGGGGACGAAAATGTAAGCTTTGGGGGATGATTTATTAAACGTCCAAGACAAAGAGACTAGCTCACGGCCCCCTAGGCTCCGTTCACTCTTTTATTTATGATATATACTATAATACAATATTTGCCCCATTTCACCCCAAATTATTTGAATAAATAAACACAAGAGAGCGCTATCTTCGGTAACTACTACCAGTAGTGCTGCCTTTATATTTAACTAACTGTCCGTATTTTCTTCACTGTCCTTCTTAGGTTCTACGTTCGATTGACACTCTGCCGTATTTAGTATCTTCAGGAATGTTGGAAACTGTTTTTGTTGGTTTAAATCTAGATCAGAGCCAGTGAGGTACAGTAGGCTAGGGTCAACGTTGTCTTGCGGGCATTAAAGTCTCCTAGGTTTCGCCAAGGCGCGTCATCGTCAGTGGGGACGGTGACGCAACGGCAAGCGCGGAAAAGTGAGAGTGCTTACCGCTCCGCCATTTTCACTTTCCGCTGGAGATGGCGGGGACTGGAGTAGTGGGTTTGTAGGTAACCCAGATAGGCAGCGGCTTGTGCTTCAGTGAAAGTGTTACGTCAACAGACGCCATTTTGATTCTTTGCTTCATTCTACACCTCAAGAGATTACTTTTGCCAATTCATCAATCCCAAAATGCTTATCCTTGGTCTCCGAAATCCACTTTCCCAAATTTGATTCTTGCTGTCATGTTAATTGATAGGAACGAACCTTTTAACTTAATCATTTAAACAGACAGAGATTTTTATTTGAGTTTTCAAGATAGGCATCCTTCCTGGTTACCTACCAAAACATTACATACAAAAAAAGACTAAAACTTGAATTGTTTTTCCTTAAATATAATACATGTAGTAGTGTAGTGTTTTATGAATTTTATTTCATGAAAAATTAATAAACTTATTTTTAAAATATTGTAAAACAACTCGCGGAGGCAATATTTGTATCAAAATAAATACGAAAAAGAAATGCGCAATTTAAATCTTAGTACCTAGAGCATCGAGCGATGCTCGGTAATTTGTTGATTCAGTTAAAAGTAATATATTAATATTATTTTTAATTTTAAATTCAGGTAAAAAGGTAGATTTTTAATGCCAGTCAAAATAAAATAAAATTGAAATAAAACTTAATTTATTTTTTTACCAACGCTTAGACCCGCTTGGTCATCATCACTGGCCACAAAGTTTTGAATGTAATGGCAATCAAGAATAATATTAATATACACGTTCTTTCGTTGACCTTTTTAAAACCTGAAGAAGGAGTACAATCCTTCGAATTGTTGCATTTTTTAAGAGAATGAAATTGATATTATAATAAATTATTTTATAGAAGAATTCCCTTAATTAAATAAATTGGCAAATTCTAATATATAATAATATTTGTAATGAACTATTAATTGGAATTTAAAATAAAAAAAAACAATTAATTTTATTAAAAGAAAATTGAATAAAATGTAGGTAATTATACATTTTTATCGAGTCACCAACCTGTGAATAATTATTTAAATTAACAAAAAACTATCAAAAACAACTTAGCCGAAGATGAGACCGTGACAGATCGAAATGTCAACCCAAAAGCCCCTAACCGGTGAATTTCATCCAAATCGTTAGAACCATTTTCGAGAAACCGATTCTATATAATATATATACAAGGATTGCTCGTTTAATATAATAAGTTGAAGGAGACAATAAAAGAGTGTGCCTTCTGCTGAAATTCTATATATATATAGACATATCAAATTGTATATATATATATACATATAATATACAAATATACAAATTGTATATATATATACATATAATAGATTCTAGAAAACGGCTCTAACGATTTGGATGAAATTCACGACTTAGGGGGCTTTTGGGTTGACAATTTGATATGTCACGGTCTCATCTTCGTCTAACTTGTTTTTGATGGTTTTTTTGTTAATTTAAACCTTATTATATTAAATTGAAAGTTTTTGTGCCGAGAGTAGCAGAATTTTTATATATTGAAGGAGACAATAAAAGAGTGTGCCTTCTGCTGAAATTCCAGCAGAAGACACACTCTTTTATTGTCTCCTTCAATATATAAAAATTCTGCTACTCTCGGCACAAAAAATTTTCAATTTAATATAATAAGGTTTAAATTAACAAAAAAACCCATCAAAAACAAGTTAGACGAAGATGAGACCGTGACATATCAAATTGTCAACCCAAAAGCCCCCTAAGTCGTGAATTTCATCCAAATCGTTAGAGCCGTTTTCGAGAAACCTATTATATGTATATATATATATATATATATATATATATATATATATATATATATATATATATAGACATATCAAATTGTATATATATATATATATACATATATAATATACAAATATACAAATTGTATATATATATATACATATAATAGGATTCTAGAAAACGGCTCTAACGATTTGGATGAAATTCACGACTTAGGGGGCTTTTGGGTTGACAATTTGATATGTCACGGTCTCATCTTCGTCTAACTTGTTTTTGATGGTTTTTTTGTTAATTTAAACCTTATTATATTAAATTGAAAGTTTTTGTGCCGAGAGTAGCAGAATTTTTATATATTGAAGGAGACAATAAAAGAGTGTGTCTTGTGCTGGAATATATATATATATATATATATATATATATATATATATATATATATATATATATATATATATATACAAGAATTGCTCGTTTAATATAATAAGATTTTATGAAAAATTAATAAAATTGTAAAAACTACTCGCGGAGGCGATACAATATTTGTATCAAAATAAATATGAAAAAGAAATTCTCAATTTAGATCTTGGTAAATATCTATGTTTTTATGAGGGGCCGAACTCCGAACACCAAGACTGATTTACTGGCCAAACCGAGTAAATTGATTTATTCTACTAGTCTGAATTGAAGGAGAATTTCAAGACTAGATACATTGTACAAAATTTTGTGATCTGAGTAATTTTTAACACTGTTCTCCTATTAATAGAGAACTTATGTCGACATTCTTTTTTACTTTATCCAATGCAAAGCATGGGTAAAGTATTGTAATCGCTCTCGGGGCAAGCGTGGTTTCAAAGGGTCCTCAGGTAAAGACTACGGAACCCATGGACTCAATTAAAGTCACAAATTGTAGTATTCAATTAGGTTGAATATTAGCACGTGGCGGTTTTGCCAAAAATTACATGGGGTCTCGTCGAGAGGCCAAAAAGTGCGATTTTTTCATTTAGTGCGTGCGTATGGATGGATGGTGATGTATGTTATCGCTTTTTTGGCCCACGATTTTTTCCACACCGTTGCACCGATTGAAATGAAATTGAAAACCTACCATTAGTTTAACAAAATGAAGCGCTGATTAGTTTTTGGTACATATCGGCCCACAAACATTAGTACTTTATTTCAGTACTTTTTTAGTTTTTTCTAAATATCTTGAAAATGACTTAACCAATTTTGATGAAATTTAATATCCTAATTAAGTACCTTGGGGACTACAAAAAAGGTTAAATAAAGTTTTTAGTAAAATTATATTTTAAAGTACTTTACTCTAGAGTAAGATGGTACTTTTTTTAATTTTTTAAATTCTTTAAAATTTATTCATTTGAAAGTTTTAATATAGCTCATTTAGCCTTGCTTAAGTAAGAATGGATAGGCTTCTCTGTCAGAAATGCTAAAAATTTGGGAGGAATTTTTATGAGTAACCATAGCAACTGCGTTGTTTTCTTATCCGTTACCTTTGCTGAAGACAGAGAAATCGATTTTAAACCAAAAATAGCGATTGATTCTCATCTAGTACTTGAGGAATAATCATTCTATATTGGATTTTTGACGTTTCGGTTTTTATTAGTAACCATTGCTGAAGACATAGAGAAATCGACTTTAAACCAAAAATAGCGATTGATTCTCATCTAGTACTTGAGGAATAATCATTCTATATTGGATTTTTGACGTTTCGGTTTTTATTAGTAACCATTGCTGAAGACATAGAGAAATCGACTTTAAACCAAAAATAGCGATTGATTCTCATCTAGTACTTGAGGAATAATCATTCTATATTGGATTTTTGACGTTTCGGTTTTTATTAGTAACCATTGCTGAAGACATAGAGAAATCGACTTTAAACCAAAAATAGCGATTGATTCTCATCTAGTACTTGAGGAATAATCATTCTATATTGATTTTTGACGTTTCGGTTTTTATTGGTAACCATTGCTGAAGACATAGAGGAATCGACTTAAAATCAAAAATAGCGATTGATTCTCATCTAATACTTGAGGAATAACAATTCTACATTAGGTTTTGACGTTTCGATTATTATTGGTAACCATTGCTGAAGACATGGAGGAATCGACTTAAAATCAAAAATAACGATCGATTCTTATCTAATACTAGAGGAATAACCTTATTGAATTCCATTTTTGATGTTTTGACTATTAATGGAAACCTCTACTGAAAATGTGGAAGAATCGACTTAAAAATCAAAAAGACTAAATTTTTTTGGTAAACAACTCAAGCTTGAGTAATAATCGAAACGTCAAAAACCTAATGTAGAATTGTTGTTCCTCAAGTATTAGATGAGAATCGATGGCTATTTTTGATTTTAAGTCGATTCCTCTAGGTCTTCAGCAATGGATACAATAATAACCGAAATGTCAAAAATCCAATGTAGAATGGTTATTCCTCGACTCTTAAATGAGAATTATTTTTGAATTAATGTCAATATGAACTACAAATTGCAAGTGATATCTGATTAATAATAAAGGAACAAACATATTAATATTTCAAATGAATTTGGATAAAGTTTAGCAACGATCCGTTGCAGTTTATTTAATAAAATTTTTAATTAAAAGTTATTTAAATAAAATTAAAATAAATAATGTCGATATATAATAAACAAATTCATTCTATTTTAGAAAAATGAGTTTAGATATCCCCGAAATTTTAACAGTTTAGGACAGTGATCTTCAAACTTTTTTGACCGCGTACCCTTATGACGAAAATAATCATAAATTGTACCTCCCTCGCGTGTGTGTCAAAAATGATTTTTTGCAGGATATGAACGGAAAAAATGCAGAAAATCCAGTTATTATTGTTTTTTATTTATTTATTTTAAATGAAACAATATATATATATACATGCAATTGATAAATTACAAGAGGACATAAAGTATTTTGAAGAGAAATGTGGCGTACCCCATAGAATTTTCTGTGTACCCCACTTTGAAGATCACTGGTCTAGGGAAGGATTCACAGCCTTCGAAATTTGTGCATTCTAAAGCGTTATCTCATCTCTTAAAGATAATATTTCTATTATCGGTCTATTTGTCTATTTACTTCAATATTTATTCAATTTTTTCATAATTATTAAGGTGAGTTAAATAGATTAATATAATTAAATATTTTTATATATCAATATATCATAAATTGGCCAGGAATCAAGCCATTAACTAATATATCACACCTAGTATATCCATACAGTTAAAATTGTAATTGTAATATTAATTTAAAGTTATACAATTAAAATTTAAAATTTTTTGAATTCAATCGAATTTTTATTAATAAAATATTTTATGTATTTTAAATAAATTTTTTTTGATTTTCAAAAGTCATTTTGAGTCCATCCCAGACTACAGGGTTGAATCTTTTTGGTGCATCATCTTGAACATTACTATCATTATAAAAAAATCTGGGGCCTGAAAGTAAACCAATTATGGATTTGTATTTTTTAAAAGTATTTTGTATTTGATATTTCAAATAAAATTTGTAATTTTCTCATTTCCCGCAACAATATCTTCGATACTTTGACATTTCCGGTTTGCTCCAGTCTAATTTATATATAACCTTCTTCAGCCTTTCAAGACTCTCATCCACAGATGCCTTAGAATTCAAACCAATCCCTTTCTTTTCAAGGGGTATCCAGACTACAAAGGTTGCATCTTTTTGGTGCAACATCTTCTTATACCACTGTCATTATAAAAAAATAATCTGAGCCATGAAAATAACCCAATTTATGGTATTCCCTTAAGATTTCCACTAAAATACAAAAAGTGCCAAATTTTCCTTAATTATTGTGGATTTATTAGAAACGGGTCATTCGTCAAGTCTAGGACATCGAATTATATAATAATAATAATAAAATATTCTCTCTCTCTTGCGTCACATTGAAAGATAATTTGACTGCGCTCGATTCATCCTTAAACATAAATACTTTTTAATAAAAGGAATGCAAAATGATTCGAGAACCAAACTTGATTTATTACTGAGATCCAGAGAATAAAAGGATGAGAGAAGTTCGAGATAAATGTTCGAAATTTTATTGAGTTTGTAAGAATCTAGAATTACACGAGCAAGTATATTCATAGAAGTTATACGTATACATTACGTATCGATTATATTAGAAGGATTTTTCTATATTTTGATTGGTAAGAGGTGAGTTAACTATGGCGAATCATTTACTCGGTGATCCACATTTTTCACTTACTCATTACTCTCGGTAAACAAGCAAACTAAGGGCCGGTTGTATGTCGCAAAGTAAATGCTTTTTACCACTAACAATCGGTAGATGGTAAATGGAGCCACTGGGATGGCCAATCAGATGACAGGCATTGAAATTAACTCATTTACCATCTACCATGTTAGTGGTAAAAAACATTTACTTTGCGACATACAACCAGCCCTAAGTCCAATTTATGTATAACCTTCAGTCTTTCAAGACTCTCATTCACAAATGCCTTAGAATTCAACCCAATCCCTTTCTTTTCACGTTGCAAGGGTCCACCCAGACTATAGAGGTTTCACCTTTTTTGGTGCAATATCTTCTTTTTGTTCTTAGGGTTCCGTTTAAAAATAAAACGGCAACTTTTTAGTATCGCTACTATGTCGTTGTGTCCGTATATCAGAGCATTTTATCTAGTAAACTAAATAAGTCAAAAGCATAACATCCCAGATAGCACACTCGTTCTAGAAGATGTCTTATTCAGCTCTTATTGTCTTTAAGATGTCTTTAAAAAGCCTAGAAGATCGCCTAGTGTCTAGAAAACATGTTCTAGGCCAAGTGTGCTAACAGGGATATCAAATTCAATAATCGTGTTAAAATTTTTAATCCAAAGATTATATCGGAAAACGATGAAGAGTAAAATTTTTTTATTATGATGTAAATGTCTAATTTATTATATTATTATTTTTAATTTAATTCTCTTTGAAATGATAGTGTGGGAGAGCAGCATATCGTCGGTGATCTTACAAAACCTCGTAAGTCCGATTTTTGGTCAAATACGTATTATACGTTTATACCGACCAATTTTTCACAGCGCATCTGTCTATTGAAACTTTATTTTTCAATTCCAATTTAATTTCGCGCTACTGATAAATAATAAATATTGCATTGTATTTGTATGTATTCGTGTTTAAAATGTTTTTTCTTGATTTCTGGCAAACAATGAATTTAAGACTTACGAGGTTTTGTAAGATCAGCGACGATATGTGCACTTTTTGGATGATTTTTGTACCTGTCGGTGTTGAGAAGAAAATTAGAAAAAATTCTGAAAAATTAACCCATTCTCCTCTTATCAAAGACAAATAAAACGAATTATGGATCTCAAATATTTTAGAAGTTATAATTATAAGGTACGGAATCTAGGTATGTGAATCTAACTCGAACTTTTTAAACTTTTTTCCTCATTCAAAGTTAGAAGTGTCTGAAATATGGAGAAAAATCATTTTCAGACATTAATGTGTCTGTTTGTTTGTGTACCTATTTCAATATCTTTCTGAATTCCCATATCAACGATAACTAGACGACTCTTGGCGGCTTGTTCTATTGTCAAAATGTGCGTTATCCCAAAACTAAACTTAAGAATTTAACCTTTCTAGCTTCAAAAATCCCATACAAAAAACCTAAAGAATCACTAACAAATAGATGATAACCATATGAACGGTTGTAATTGATTTGAAATTTGACATTCAATCCTAATAAACAGTACTTTTATGCCAGGATTCAGCTTGATTCCGCGACATTTCAGCTCCCGACAAAATAGTTCCGACAAAACATCCTCCGACAAAATTTCCCATGACAAAATATCCCCGACAAAATATCCTTCAGACAAAATATCTCATGACAAAATAACCCTTCTCCGCGTGAATCTTATGAGTAATGCAAATCGATTCTGGTTCGGTTAATATATATTAACCGAACCTCCGAAAGTTTAGTCCGGGCGGGGTGTGTTTCGGGCTCCCATTTTTTTTCTAATCAAACACACATTGAAAACCGAACCAGCCAATCGTCGGGCGGGGTGTCTCTTTTGTATTCTCCCTTATACTGGGGAATATTTTGTCAGAAGATATTATGCCGGCGGATATTTTGTCGGGGGCTGAAATGTCGCGGTACCATTCAGCTTACTAGCTTAAGTCTTAAGCTGATTAAAATATTACCAAAACACTAAAATTTACTGAAAGCTTATTGAATGTTTAAACGTTCCAGTAATTGGGGCGTACCTTTATAATTTTAAATCATATTACATACACTAAGAATCTATTGAAATATTTTTCGAATTCTACATAGTTTCAATGGATTAAATCAAGAACCAATACATCGATATTCATTTCTTTTCTATTAATCGGAAGATGATAAAAATAATAATTCAATTGGCAAACAGCCATTGGGGTCATCCTTTGGAGTTATATAACAGCGGATCGAGACGTGAGAACCAAATGGAAAGTGTTTACTGAGTTACACTCAAATAAAAAAAAGCTTAATTGTTTTATTTAAGAATGTATGACATCTTCCCCCTTAAAATATTAAGAATTAAAATCAGTTAGTTGACGGTATTATGAGCAAAATATGTGTTTTATACCTGACATAAATAAATAAATAAATTTAAAAGGACTTGGTCTTATGCTTGGTGAAAATAGGTATAAGTATAAAATGTATACACTAAACTTTATAAAAACATTCGTAAGACGTTTATTTATAATAATAGTTAGGGAACAACTCACTATTAGCTACAATATTTTGTTCTATTTTATTTTTTAAATTACTTAAAACTAGAAACAGTTTCACCTCAATTCATTTATATTATAATATGAGTCTGCGACCTTTGAAAGTTTAGGAACCACTGCTCTAGTATTTTAAATGTAATTGCGGAAGAGAAAGAATTTACGAAATATTTAAATAGAAAACAGATAATAATAATAATTAAATTTCGATTTTAATTAATTAATTAAATAGCACAAAAACATAAAAAAGTAAAAATTTTTTGTAACATTTATTTATTTATAAAATTAGTAAAAAAATTTTGTTTTTCAATTTTTGTATTAACGTGTCTTTCAAGTAGATAATTTATTTTCGTGAACCACATTAACATTATTTATTTAATTACAATTTGAAGGAGAAACAGAACATGTAAAACAAGTGAAAAAAAAATTAAAAATTTTCAATCTTTAAAAATCGACATTTCGGTGGACCTTCCATCCTTTATTAGGATTTAAAAGTGTCTACGAAGGTATCTCAGAAAAACCTTCTTTTTGTCTCCTTAAACAGTGTTTGTTTGAAGATACTATTTGCCTTATAAATAAAATTTTCATTATTATTTTACTTTCTTTTACATAGCGAAGAATACAAGTTAAAAGTATTGAATTCACTTTCGGGATGTTCACTTTTCGAAATAATTTCTCTCTAAAAAACTATAGGAGTTAATTTCACTCGGACAATTCAAACGGATAATATTCAACCTCTTAAAAGATAAAGAAACTGTCTTTGGAAAAATAAAAAACAGATTTCATTGGAGTCAGAACCAAAATCACCCAAAAATTCAAAAGCGTGTGATTATCAATGGAAATTTGAAAAAAACTATAGTAACCCTTGTTAAAGCAACTATCTTTTCAAATGATCAAATTTCCATTGATAAAGAAAACATTTCTTCTGAAACGTCTGGATTTTTAATAAACCGTTTTATAAAGGATCTAACTGACGACCGGGCCTTCGACCCTGATCACCTAGCCCCTGACAGGGAGCGTCTCGTTCCGGACTTTTTAAAAATGAGCTAATCTTCTTGGCCAAAGATTCATGCGGTACTACTGCCATCTATATGTAATTAAGTCAAGTTTCCGGCCAGCCCTACCTACTAAACACTATTTTATTAATATTAATTTGTATTTATTTATATACACAAAACAATCAATAAATTTTTCCCAGCTTTTGTATCATGCCTATCTTAAATGCATCGTGATACAAAAATCTCACGAAATATATTTATTTATCTTATCTTCTTTTTCTTTCTCTTTATACCTAAGTTTATTTTTCTTTCTCTGAATTGTGCGCATCTTTTTTGATTTAACCTTCCAAAATTAGCAATGAATTGATCAGGCAATATTTTGCCCAAGATTGGCAATATAATGAGCTTATTTTGAATGATTGCATAATTTATTCATAATTTTTCTTTCATTGAAACGAAAATAATAAGGAAGTTCATAGAATTCTCATCTGAATTCTTTTCGAACTGAGTGCGTGTGAAGATTTCACACAGCCTGCTAATAGATCATTTTTTTCTCTATCTATCTATCTATTTTTTTTTTTATTTTTAATAAAGAATCCTTGATGATGTCGATTCATGACTTTATACGAGATAATTTTAATTAGTTACGCATTTCATTTACTAAGATGTCAAATAAAATCTGTGTCGTTTTAAAATTCATCTACGCAGCTTCTATCAAAAATTAAGAATATATATATATATATATATATTAACGCTGTTAGAAGTATTATTATTTTTATTTGTAGAAGGAAATTAGATTATTTTTTTATTAATGCTATGATGTACGCATGTATATATTATATCGTATATTAATCTTAATATAAGCTTATTAGATATTAGAATTGGACTTAATGTTTTGTTTAAAAAAAAATCAAGACTGTGAAAAAAATGAGAAACCTTCAAAACGATTACTTTAACTTTCCGTACTTTGGAGATTTTAACTAAAATAATAAAAAATATGGACTAAATAAGCTGACGTGTTCTGATGTGGCCATCCACTTGACTTTACCATTTGGTAAATCGCCAAGATTTTCATTTTTTGACCTCCCCCCCCATTTCGGGCGGTTAGTTTTTGCATTTTTAGACTTTTGGGGACCCACTGATTACGTATACAAAATTTGGTTGAGTTTGGTAAATGGCCAAATTTTCATTTTTTGACCCTCTGCCCCCCCCCTATTTTGGGCGGTTAGATTTTGCATTTTTAGACTTCTGGAGGTCCACTTATTATGTATACAAAATTTGGTTGAGTTTGCTCAAACGACCTAGATTTTTAATTTTTTAACCCCCCCTCCACCCCCATTAATTTTAGGTCGATGTGCACCAAAATCTATTCAGTTCTTAATCTCAATGAACCAGAAACTACGTGTGAAATTTGGTTTCGATATTCACACTAGTTTTTGAGCTAGCTCGTCCACAAATTTGGTAACGCACAGACTAACTAACTAACTAACTAACTAAATAACTAACTAACTAACTAACTAACTAACTAACAGACATTTTGACAAAACAATTATTATCTCGAAAAATATAATTTTTTCGATGTTCACTTATTAGAGATTTTTTGTAGACCTAAATGCCATGGTTTCGCTCAATTTTTTAAATCGAAATAGTTTCAGCCGTTTGTTAGATATTTTGAAAAAAAGAAGGAAAAACACTTTTTTCATTCACGATTACAATACTTGACCATACCCTGTATGGTAAAGAAAAGAATTACAAATGAAGAAGTTCTTGAAAGAATCGGATAAAGAAGAACTTTGTGGATTTGAGGAAGTGAAGAGGTCAGATGATGGGGTACACACTGAAACATGAAGGATTACTTAGAGATATCTTGGAGGGGGAGATGGGAAAGAAAAGGGGAAGGCCCAGATTAGAATATTTTGACCAAATAATTGGGGATATTTATGGGATGCTAGGACATTTAGAGAAGTCAAAGAGCTGGCATAGGACAGAATCGAGTGGCGATGGGTGGTTGTGTCAAACCACTCTTAGGACTGTGCAATCAATGATGATGATGATTGACTAAAAAATTGAAGATAATTTGGAATAGGAAATATTCGGTTTCAAATTTCTTAGATTAGGGTTTCTCAAACTATGTACGAAGGAACACTTGTTTAGTAGATTAGTGTTCTGCAAGTTGATGAGGCTTTCAAAAGAACTTCGTAGTGATTTATTATGGTTGAAAATAATTAAATACACAATTTTGTTGAATTTTTGACGAATTCTACTTAGATGATGTAACTGGAAGATATTTTTACAAAATGCAATGGAATTAACTTATTATAAGGAAAAATATTACAATTTTTAATCAAGAGTTAAATTGCATCTTTTGTTACAGAAGTTATAATCTTCAATTTTTACAGTTCATCAGAATAATTTTGATTTTTTTTACAATAATATTGATACTTTAAGTTGCACCAAAAAGGTCCAACCATTCGGTGGGTCCTTGTATTGTGAAACGAAGAAGACATTTCAGGGATTGGTTCGGAGTTGAAGGTATCTATGGATTAATTTTAATTGTTTAAGTATATATTGAATCTAAAAATAAAAAAAATATACACAAACGGATTCTATCCCATAACTCTACCTAGTCAGCAAACTATACAATATGGTAATTCAAGATTTAATATTTTAATGAGAAAGTAGTAGAGAATTTTATGTATAAATAAAAAATCAGTATAAGTATTTCTTTTCTATATTCTTTCGAAGTTCTGGACCTGATGGTTCAGAAAATAATTATGTCCTGATACAGAAATGAATCTTCTCTCCGTCCTGTGTGATAGGGCTAACTATTTTTTCTCGATAGGGTTTCTTTATTTCAACAGGCAAAAATGAATTGTTGAATCTTTTGCTTTTTAAATTATAGAGATATGTGACACTATAACTTTACTAATCGGCTTTGGATTTGGATCTCTTTTTCTTGTTTGTTTTCTGTTCATACATATAAATAATATATAAATATTCAAAAATTATATATGGAGTCCTGAAGATGGACGGGGGAAGCGAGTTCCAGTCTCTAGAAGTCATAGGGATAAACAGATTTGCCGTTATATCCCGACTCAACTAGTATAAACATTTGACTGAGATAAATTCTAAAATAAAAAAAAAAAAAAAAATACATTATAATACCTTCTTACATATCTAAAAACACAATTATTTTACAATATTCCAAAAACTAGTGAGGACGATTTCTGGATTTATTCTCTAGTCTATTTACAGTGAAAGAAACGCCAATAAACTTTATCTAAATCGTTAGATCGTTAAATTAAGAAAAAACTAAAATTTACTAGAATAAATTATATTACCTACCCTAACAAAAAATTAGCATTGTATTTTTTTCTTTTTTTAGTTAAATGATCTAAATTCAAATTTTTTTTTATTTTGGTTCCACAATCTGGCCGAAATATTATTAACACACGTGCAGAAATTTTCTTAAATCATATTTATGGTCTCAGGTGTACTTGAAATATAATGGTCTGAAAAAAAAATCAATTTTGATTTTTTTTACGAAAACATTTCCTTCCCTTCTTATAGAAACTTGCGTTTCTTTTCGTTGAGTGATGGAAATAAAAAAAAAAAAACACCTCAGGGCAAAAGAAAATGCTCTAGTTCGAATCCCGGCTGAGGTCATAGCGGTCAAACTTTTTTATTTATTTATTTATTTTTATTTAAAAATAATTTAAGCTTCTTGATTTATATGAATTTAATAGAAGCCCAAATACATATTTAAATAATGATTAATTTGAAAATTTATTTTAAAGTAAATTATATATGTATTTATCTAAAAGTACTTATGTTTTTGATTGAATTCATTAATCAATTGATTGTTAATCTATTTCTATAAAAACTTGAATGAACTTATATAATATTTTTTTATTTACATATTCACTATTTTTCAATAAATATATTGAATTTTTAACAAAAATTATCTAAATCTACGTAATATAAGAGAAGTCATTACACCCTTATTATAAACATCTATAAAAATAGAATTCTAAAAGCGGAGGTTGGTGATTTTTTTTTCATTTTTTTTTTTCAATATTAAATGGCTAGGTGAATTGAAAAACAATTTCATTTTATAGAACAGGTTTGTGACAACTTGTACTAGTATCATATTTTCACCTGTTGACTGGAAAATCCGAATTGGCAATTGACCTGAGATGGTGGAGGGCGATTTGCCCTTGGCGAGTCGCCAATTGACACCACAGGGTTATCGTTATCAAGAGAAAACATCATCATCGGCTTATTATTATTGCGTCAAGTTGCTAAAATTTTATATTTATGGAAAATTTTCAAGATTATTAAGAAAACTACTTGATAGAATTTTTCAGAAAATGTCATATATTTTAAATTAATTGTAATTCAAAATAAAATTGGAGAAAAAATTGAAACATAGATATATGTATGAACAGAAAACAAACAAGAACAGAAATCCAAATCCAAAGCCGATTAGTAAAGTTATGTAGAAAAAATTGAAACATAGATATATGTATGAACAGAAAACAAACAAGAACAGAAATCCAAATCGAAAGCCGAGAGTAAAGTTATGTAGAAAAAATTGAAACATAGATACATGTATGAACAGAAAACAAACAAGAACAGAAAACCAAATCCAAAGCCGAGAGTAAAGTTATGTAGAAAAAATTGAAACATAGATACATGTATGAACAGAAAACAAACAAGAACAGAAATCCAAATCCAAAGCCGATTAGTAAAGTTATGTAGAAAAAATTGAAACATAGATATATGTATGAATAGAAAACAAACAAGAACAGAAATCCAAATCCAAAGCCGATTAGTAAAGTTATGTAGAAAAAATTGAAACATTGATACATGTATGAACAGAAAACAAACAAGAACAGAAATCCAAATCCAAAGCCGATTAGTAAAGTTATGTAGAAAAAATTGAAACATAGATACATGTATGAACAGAAAACAAACAAGAACAGAAATCCAAATCCAAAGCCGATTAGTAAAGTTATATAGAAAAAATTGAAACTTAGATATATGTATGAACAGAAAACAAACAAGATCAGAAATCCAAATCCAAAGCCGATTAGTAAAGTTATATAGAAACAATTGAAACTTAGATATATAGTATGTAAAGATAAGAGTAAATAGATATTTTATTTAATATGGATTTACTATGAGTTAAGGATACTGGGTCACTTATTTCACACCACAATCTCTACTGATTATATAGTATGTATGAACAGAGAACAAACAAGAACAGAAATCCAAATCCACAGCCAAATAGTGTATCATATCTCTATAATTTAAACAGGAAAAAATTCAAGAATTCATTTGTGCCTGCTGAAAAAAGAAACCCTATCGAAAAACATAGCTGACCCTATCACACAGGACTTATAAAATTCATTTCTGAGTCATAAAATAATTATGTCCTGTACCATCAGGTTTGAACTTCAAAATAATATGGAAAAGAAATACTGATTTTTATTTACCAATAGATACATCAAATTTTCTTTACTTTCGCATTAAAATATTAAATCTTGAATTACCATATTGTATAGTTTGCTGACTTTGATAGAGTTATGGGATAAAATTCGATTTTTACATTCAATATATACTTAAATAATTAAAATTAAAGTAAAGTTATTTAGGGGCCGGATTAAATGAAATATTATTATTATTATTATTTCGTCAAGCCATGAGGTGGTAGATAGAAATTTAATTAATTGACTTCTTTAGAGGGAAAAATCTGAATGAATGAATGAATTAATTAATTAAAAGTCTGATTGATGATCTTTAACAAATAAATTATATACCTATATTTTGCATTAAAAACACATTTTTATTAAGAACGCGTTCTTACTAGTTAAAAAGCGTTTCACTGAATACTTTTATGGCAACTAGTGTTTACTGATATTGGTTGAGTTTGATTGAAAGGTCTAGAATCTTCATTTGGACCTTCCGCCTCATTTTGGGTGTTTATTTTCAAAAATTTTTAAACTGAAATGTGAAAAATTAGAAATAAAGCTGTAGAGGAAAAATTTTCGTTTAAAAATTTTGAAAATAAACACCCAAAATGAGGCGGAAGGTCAAAAATTAAGATTCTAGACCTTTGAACCAAACTCAACCAGGATCAGTAAACTCTAGTTGCCCCAAAGATATTCAATGAAACCCGTTTTAGCTAGTAAGAACGCTTTCTTATTAAAAATGGGTTTTTACTGCAACATATATAAGTTATAATTTCTAAGGTTTGACCTTCATCATCAGTCTTTTTAATTAATTAATTGATTAATTCAGATCTAATTTTATGCTTTGCCGTTCCGGATCTCTGTTCTTCAATGCAAAACGTAGGGAATTTGAGTTGGGGGAAAATAAAATGACCTCAAAAATATAATTATAATCGTCTTTCAATTAATATTATAATAAAATAATCTATATAGTATATTTGTGCGTCACTACAATTATTGTTTCTAATAATAAATATTGATCTTGACAGCATCACGTTGTTTTAAGATAAAAGTTTTATCACTTAAAAAAAAATAATACAAATTTGATTAGTGATCATCTTCAAGATCAGTAAAAAAATATAAAATAAAGAAAATTCTTACACGTCACTGGTTCATATAAAAATAAATACATATAAGATATTTAATAATCCTCTGATTAAATTAAAAATAAACTTAAAAAAAATAAAAAAAATATTGGTATTATGATGTCATTCATGCTTGATTAAAGCCAAGAATTTCAGATCTTCCTTTTGAAAAATACAGAAATCTCTAAGATTGAATCATTATACCTATAGATAAAGACCTTTTGTACGGTTATACCTAAAATCAGCAGTTACAAAAGTTTATATCAATAAACTGCATTTTCCTAATTTTTCCAAGTTTCACTTTTCTTGCTCAAACTGTTCGATAATAAAAATTTTTAAATTTTAAATTTCCGAGATCGTACTTACTTAAAATTTCTTAAGAAAATCACGAGATATTGTTTTTACTGAATCTGAATAGTAATGGATATTTTTATTAGAGGTTGTCCATAAATTACGTCACACGAATTAAAACAAAGCTAAGATTAAAATACAATTTCAAAAAATTAAGGGTACTTTTTTGGACATCATCCCCTGGTTGAAAAGTCACTAACCGCCACTGATCTAAAGGACATTCCACGCCAAATCGGTTTGATAAATTTTAATTTTTGATTTCATTCATTTTTGACATTTTTTAGTACCCTCAAAAAGCTCTTCCTGGTAAATTTTGAAATTTTTTTAATCACAGTTTATAAGATATCGAATGTTTTTTGCTCATAACTTCTTCAAAAATGATCCAAATCGAATTTTTTTTTTACATATATTTTAGAAAAATATAGAAAAAAATTATTTAAAGTGTTTTTATATGCGATTTTTGAGTTTGAAAATTGTAATCTTGTTTTTGAAACTGTATGTACTCTTCGATTTTTTGATAATTTTTTATTTTAAACTTCTATTCATTCTACAAATTTTAGGACCGGGTTGATAGTGGTCCTATGATAATTACTATTTTTTTTCGATTTTCGATTTTTGATTTTGATTTTCATTCAACAAACTAAAATACTAATTATTTATTGAAGGAGACAATAAAAGAGTGTGTCTTCTGCTGGAATTATAAATTGTATTTATTTATAACGAGACTATAGTTTCGAGGGTTTTGCCCTCTTTATCAGTCTATTACAATGAATTCGCAGGAATTAATTTATGACTAAATTAATTCTTGTGAATCCATTGTAATAGACTGATTAGAGGGCAAAACCCTCGAAACTATAGTCTCGTTATAAATAAATACAATTTATAATTCCAGCAGAAGACACACTCTTTTATTGTCTCCTTCAATATATAAAAATTCTGCTACTCTCGGCAAAAAACTTTCAATTTACTAATTATTTATTTTAAACTCCTGTTAACGATAAAAATCAATTCAAATTAACTAAAAAAAAGAACTCAATACCAAACAGTGGTTTTAATAATGGTTGATAGCGAATAAATTTTTTCGAAATTTTCAAAAATCGAAAAAAAATAGGAGTATTAATTATCATAGGTCCACTATCAATTTGGTCTTAAAATTTGTAGAATGAATAAAAGATTAAAATAAAAAAAATATCAAAAAAATCGAAGACTACATAAAGTTTCAAAAACAAGATTACAATTTTCATACTCAAAAATCGCATATAAAAACACTTTAAATAATTTTTTCGTATTTAAAAGTATGTAAAAAAAAAATTCAATTTTTTTTTTGAATTTGTACTATTTTTGAAGAAGTTATATATGAGCGAAAAACCGAAATTCGGTATCTTTTAAACCGGTGAAAAAAATAGGAAATCAAAAATTAAAATTTTTCAAACCGTCCACATTTGGCGTGGAATACACCCTATACATATAATTAAATGTTTAATTATATGATATAATGTACCCACTAATAATAAATTGAAAATAAAATTCATTTGAATTCGAAAACGATAAGAGAACATATATTATTTATAACTGTTCTCAATGAGTGTTCAAACCTGAATATTTAAAAAATTGAAATTTGAAATTTCTAGATTTAGAGTTTATTTTAGAATAATAACGTCGAAGTGAACATTTACTCTAAATATATTCTTGTTTGCGAACTTTGAGATTCACTTTTATTTATTTATTCTTGAAGTAGTAGAAAAATGCAATATTTTGATACCTTATATGAACTCGAATGCACGAGAGGGTTATTCATGGAAATAGAATTCTATTTTAATATTAGGTGACGACAATTACCAGGATATATATAGGGAAAAAACCTTGTAATTTGGTGTGCCCGTGTCATAGTTTGACCCATTTGCAGATCCAAGTCACGAGTGGGGCGGAGCCCTCTTTCTGAGTGTGGGCGCCGCCCCCGCCAAAAGGAAAGGACCAGAGATAAGGAGTATTTGCACGTGGCAGGCCTGGAAAATTGACTTTCCAATTTATGCATTTCTGATCTTTATATATTCAAATAAGATCTATAAGAAAAAAAATACATTGGATGATGAATTCCTTCGATAGGCCAAATTATTGGTTATTAACATAATTTATTTTCTTTTAATAATTAAATCGTAATAAATATCAAACATCGGGCAGATTTATTGAACATACCATGTTCTAGGGAGTTCCCGATTAAGGCGCATTGTATTGAACTCCCCGAGGATCCAACCCATTTACTTGTACAAATTAATCGCGATCCATTTAGGTGTTTCAGGGCAAATAATTAAAAAAATATACATATATTCTAAATAAGCTGACGTGTTCTGATGTGGCCATCCACTTGACTTTACCATACATCCTGGCCCCTCACTTATATTTAATATTTAATAAAATTATTTATAATCATGTAGGGGGGTTGTTTTTGCATTTTTAGACTCCTGGGACCCATTGATTATGTATACAAAATTTGGCTGAGTTTGGTAAATGGCAAAGATTTTCATTTTTTGACCCTCCGCCCCACCCCTTCATTTCGGGCGGTTAGTTTTTGCATTTTAGACTTCTTGGGACCCACTGATTATGTATACAAAATTTGGTTTAGTTTGGTAAATGGCCAAGATTTTCATTTTTTGACCTTCCGCCCCCCCCCATTTCGGGCGGTTAGTTTTTGCATTTTTAGACTTCTGGGGGTCCACTGATTATGTATACAAAATTTGGTTGAGTTTGCTCAAACGACCTAGATTTTTAATTTTTAACCCCCCTCTCGACCCTCCTTAATTTTGGGTCGATATGCACCAAAATCTAATCAGCTCTTAATCTCAATGGACCAAAACTACGTGTGAAATTTGGTTTCGATATTCACACTAGTTTTTGAGCTAGTACTAGTACACAAATTTGGTAACGCACAGACTAACTAACAGACATTTTGACAAAACAATTATTATCTCGAAAAATATAATTTTTTCGATGTTCACTTATCAGAGCTTTTTTGTAGAGCGAAATGCCATGGTTTCGCTCAATATTTTTAATCGAAATAGTTTCAGCCGTTTTTTAGATATTTTGAAAAAAAGAAGGAAAAAAAACCACTTTTTTCATGCACGATTACAATAGTTGACCATACCCGTATGGTAAAGTAAAAAGAACTTATTTTTCAGAAGTAGCTTTATTTATTTGTTTGAAAATAATAATTTATAGGGAAAAGCGAAAAAAATTTTTAAGACTTTTTGTAAGCTTTTTTTTGCGAATTGGCAATTTTTTATAATAGGAAAATCAAGAGTCCAGTGGCGTGCGGTCCATGGATGCTGTGGATGAAGCGCATCCCTAAAATTTCAAACATTTATTATAGTATCATAAATCTAGACACACGGCAGTGTGTCAGCAAAGTTCGTAAAAACGGGCGACTCATCGGCCATGTGTATAGGTATTTACACGAACCATTTCGAGCTACTTTCGACCCCCATAACTCTAAAACTATTGGACCTACACACTTGAAAGTTTGCATGTCTAATAAGGCCCACTGGAACACCTAGAATCCAAAATTTAATGAATAAAACTATTATAGTTCTTGAGTTATTAAGGTCTGAAAAGTGTCATTTTTAACACTGAATCACTGACTCACTGACATATCAAAAACCTAGAGTACTTCCGCTGATCCTAGAATTCTGAAATTTGGGATTCTGGTAGAGTTTGGGCTACAATTAAAGGAAAAATTCGAAAAAGTAAAACTTTCCCTTTTTCAGGATCTAAAATGAAGGGGTGAAATTTATAATAGGGTTAATTAACATATAGTGAAAATACAATCAAGCTAGAATGCTGAAATTTGGCAGACTGGTAAAGCTTGGCACATTAATAAAGAAGGAAACTGATAAACCGAAACTTTCACTTCTTCGGGGCCCGAAATGAAAGGTTGAAATTTATGAGAAATCTACCGGGTTTTTAACAGATATTTTATGAGAAATATTTAATAATTATTAATATACATGTTTAAATCTAATTATTTAGATAAAATAAAGGATAAAACTTTTCAAAAATTAATGATATCTGAACAAAAACATAAATGTGGAAAAGGGGGCAAATTCGGTGCAAACGTCTTCGCCGACAAACGAGTTTTTGGACAGATTCAGAAATATTCTTTTAGGAGGATATTTAAATTTTCAAATTGTTATTATCCGTTATTTCAAATATTTCTATATAAAACATTTTTTGTTTTGAAAAATATATTGGTTCTCGAAATAAAATAAAATTGTTGCATATTTTCAAGGGGCAATTAAAATGAATGATTTTTCCGAAAAGGGTGCCGATAGAAGGTTTGAAGTCCCTGCCTGGTAGGTATTTCTTCCAGTTCTAGTATGTCAAAGATAAGTTTAGACGAGTTTTAGTCGAATCAAAATTGTTATTATATATTTATAATATATGTATATAGATTCGGTTTCTCGAAAACGGCTCTAACGATTTCGCTAAAGATTGGTGTAATTATCAAGTCTCATTAGTTATTAGTCGTGTATAAATTTTAATCCGATTAAAATAAAGGAAGGAGGCGTAAATTAGTCATGTCGTAAAATAAATATTTTAATCGTTCATATCTCGTCTTCGGTAAGTTACAGAGCCTTGAAATTTGAAACTTAAGCTATCTAGAGGCTACAAGAAGTACCACAAGATTTTGGCTAAAATAGAAGTACCTGAAGTTTATGTTTACATACGTACATGCATCCAAATCTCAGAGCTACGAAATTCGAAACTTATATCTCGATAGGCTGAAGGGGTACAGGAAGTTTTTGCTTGAAATCGGAACACCGGAAGTTGACATTTACATGAAAGATTTTTCGTTTTTTTTTGATTTTCTCAAAAACCGCAATAACGATTTTTTTTTAAATTGGTGTACTTATCAAGTGTCATGAGCTATTAGTCGTGTATAGATTTTAATCCGGTTGAAATAAAAAAAGGCGGTGTAAATTAGGAGTGTCGTAAAATAAATATTTTAATCATTCATATATCGTCTTCGGTAAGTCGCAGAGCCTTGAAATTTGAAACTTAAGCTATTTAGAGGCAAAAAGTTACCGAGCATCGCTTGGTACTCCAGGCACTATATGTTTATATGTATAATAGTATATTTTATTTTGAATTAAGCAGAGAACAAACAACCTCATTGATTTCACATTATAAAAATCATAGCTTCTATGATAATTTATAAATGAAGAAATTTTGATTTATTGACTAAAAAATAATTAAAGAAAAAATGATGTGACAATGATAAAAAAATATTGTTATTTCTTCGGGTCACAGAAAACTAGAATAACAATGATTACGTCAATTAAGATCCTCAACTTGTTCTGTTTATGGTGGAATAAACAAAAAAATTATTTAAAAAATTATCACATGAAAAACATCCTTGGTATATTTCCGAGCTAGGCGTTGAGCATTGAGTTCATAATGATAATGATTTTTGAAACTGATGATTTTAAAGGGAATAATAAAGTTAATTATTATAATTAATTGATTCCTTATTAGAGACAGGATAATTGTATATGATAAGTGTTCACCTGGCATTAACTAGTGCAAATTGCGCTGACTCGAGGACGAATCAGGTTTCATTCAAGTATTTAAATTTGAGAAAAAATTCATCATCTAATTAAAAAGAAACCACCATAGGGACAGCATTGAACATAGAGGCAACACTACTGCAGAAAGTAGCGCTCTCTTGTGTTTATTTTTTCAAATACTTTGGGAGAAACGCGGCAAAAATTGTATAAAAGTATATATCAGTAACTGCAAGGCCCGCCTTCGGTGGGCCTCTTGTTAGCCAAGGGGCTTCGCCCCCTGGACCCCCGTCACTTGAACACTCCATCTCCTTCATCTCAAACCACTCCCCACTGCACTGACCCTATCCCAACCCCGTATACTTATATAGGTACAGACACAGGCACAAATGCCTTTCAGTAGTCCTCTGGACTCCCACCCCTCCTACTCCAACCCCTATTTCTTTAGTATTATGTGATAATATAGGTACAGACACAGGCACAAATACACTTTAGTAGCCCCCTGGACCCCACCTCCCAACGAACATAGATAATTACAAACAAATGCCCTTTAGTATTATGTTAGATAATTACAAACAAACAGAGAGAGGCACAAATGCCCTTTAATATTATGTGATAGATGATTTATTTCTAGTGTTTATGTTAAACATAATCTTTCTTATGCTAACAATTCATCAATGAATATATTACATTTATCTTCGATAGAATTATCCTTAAGTAAGATTATTGAAAAAATGAAAAAATTAAAACCAACTTATAACCTAGGCCCGGATGGCATCCCTTCAATTCTACTAAAAAAGTTGAAGCCTTAGCTATCCCTTTCCATCTGATATTTAATAAATCACTCACCTCAGGAGTTTTTCCTAAAAAATGGAAGCTAAGCTATATAAAACCTATATTAAAATCAGGCAGTTCGGTTGAGGTAATAAATTATCGCCCTATATGTCATTTATCTGCCATTGCTAAACTTTTTGAATCCATTGTCTATGATATTATTTCTCCATTATGTAATGACTTCATCATTACAGAACAACATGGATTTCGGCCAAACAAATCAACCACCTCAAACCTTCTGCTATTTGAAGAACATATTCTTTCGTCTTTTGCTAGAAAAAAACAAGTAGACGTGATTTATACTGATATTAGCAAAGCTTTTGACACTGTAGACATTGACTGGCTTGTGTTAAAATTAAAAGACTTCGGTTTTGATGGTACGTTGTTGAGGTGGCTGGATAGCTACTTACATGATAGACAACTTCAAGTTAAGATTAATAACTCTTTATCATATGCCTATGAGGCTAGGTCAGGGGTCCCACAAGGGTCCCATCTGGGTCCCCTACTGTTCTTAATTTTTATTAATGATGTCTCTTACACTTTTAATAATGTAAAATTTCTTCTCTTTGCTGATGACCTCAAGCTTTTTCGTGAGGTTGAAAATTTTCAAGACGCTGTGATACTACAAAATAATTTTGTAGGGTTAATCAACTGGTGTGATAAAAATGGCCTCAAGATAAATTTCAACAAATGCTTTTCCATGTCTTACTATAGAGGAAAAGAGAGAGTAAATTATGACTATATGGACATTGATAATAATATGTTAAAGAACATATCTACTTTCAGGGACCTAGGTGT
Organism: Forficula auricularia; assembly: GCA_024734495.1. NCBI lineage: Eukaryota > Metazoa > Arthropoda > Insecta > Dermaptera > Forficulidae > Forficula > Forficula auricularia. The sequence continues at coordinate 568,807 of JALMQS010000906.1, forward strand.
AACGTTTAACAGTTCGCTTGGTTTTGAAGAACATATAACGGAGATAACAAATAGTGCGATGAAGCTACTTGGCTTTATTACCCGTAACACGAATCACTTTAGAAACATATTTGCGCTGAAAAATCTATTCTGTTCTATTGTTAGAAGCCGCTTGGAATACGCTAGTCCGATTTGGTCACCCTATTATAAAACTTATATTCAGAGACTTGAACGGGTGCAGAGAAAATTTCTGAGATATATTGCCTTTAAGCTTCATATCCCAATCGCGGAAATATCGTATGACGACCTGTATATAACACTACATATCTTGCCGCTTGAAATGAGGAGAGAACAGGCAGATTTTCTTTTTCTCTGTAATCTCATCAATGGCAAAGTGGACGACTCTCGACTCTTGGAATTAGTCACCTTCAATGTTAGCAGCCATAGAACTAGGAATCCAGAAATACTGTCGATTCCTACCCATAGATTCTCATACCTGATGTACTCGGGTATGAGTCGCATATTAAGAACAGGAAATCAGAATATGACTCTCGATATATTCAATTCATCCAGAAATGAGATTAAAAATCATTTTTTCCGAAAGCTTGGCGCATAAATGTTTGTATTTATGTTTGTGTTTTTGTTGTATGTACTTGTACTTATATTTATATATGCTTATATTTTGTATTCATCTCTAATTCTGTAATTATATTTGTATTTATATCTGCATTCATATCTAGATTTGCATTCATATTTGTGATTATATTGGTATCTGTATCTGTACCTATATTCTATAGTTGTTTTTTTTCTTGTATTTGTTTTGTGTTAATATTTAAAATTATTGTTAAACATTTTCTTTCTCACTACTTGTTGAAACTTATGTGACAAGCCTCGAGATGGCGTAGACATGCAGAAGAGCCAGTCTGTCTGTTTGTAGTATCTCTTTACCTACTTCCATGACTTCTTTTGTTCTGACATACACATTCATCTTTGTAACATACTCTTAACTCTTTATCAAGTACATTATATTACATTACATCTCCTAAACGTGTGTTTTATTCACTTATACCAGTTCCACTACGTTTTACTCGCTATCAGGTTATGGGCCCAGCAATGAATACTTTCAACAAGATCGAAACACTGAACAAAGAGAATTACGACACATGGAAACACAGATGGAAGCTTTACTGATAAAGAACGATGCATGGCAATATGTCTCAGGAGAGATGGAAAGGCCAGATGAAAATGAAGAAACTGCCAAGCTAAGAAAATGGAAAAACAACTGACATGAAAGCAAGGTCAGATATCATTTTATCTATAAGTCCAAATGAAATCAAGCAAATAAAAGGGCTGCATTACATCTCGAGAAATATGGATCAAACTTGAAAACATTTATCAATCCAAGGGACCTGCAAGGAAAGCCACTCTATTGAAGCAGTTAATATTGGAAAAAATGGAACACGGTGATGACGTCAGAGATCATTTATCAAAATTTTTCGATGCAGTAGATAAATTAAAAGATATGGAAGTGAACATTAATCCAGATCTGATCGCCATTTTGTTACTCTATAGCCTGCCAGCCAACTTCGAGAATTTTAGATGCGCAATTGAATCTAGGGACCAACTGCCTGACCCCGAATCACTTCGCATAAAAATAACTGAAGAAAGCGATGCTAGAAAAAACGAGTCGAATAATACAAACCAAAATGCGATGTATATTGAAAAAATTTTAGAAAATGGCGTCCCAAGAACAAAGAACCATACAAGAAGGAAATGAATTCAAACCAAATTCGAAAATATCAAGAAGGTAAACCTGAATTTAGGTACCGTTGCCATAGATGCAGAAAAATAGGGCATAAAGCATTGGATTGCACTTCCGGGAAAGTTTCCGAAGAAGGTCAACAACATACCGGAAGTACTGATAGCTTCTACATTAATGAAAAGAGCTATAGAATAAATGGAAATAGCAAGCGAAGCTGGTGTTTGGATAGCGGAGCATCTTCTCATTTTTCAAAAGACCTGAACGATTTTACAGAACTTCAAGAATCCCCAGTAACCAAGTTGAGTCTGGCAAATAGCAGCTCAACTGAAATAACGGCGAAAGGGAAAGTTCTGCTTAAAACGGAAGTATTTAATGAACCAAGATGTATTAGTTTAAATGATGTTCTGCACGCACCCGATTTAAGATCCAATTTACTATCTGTCAGCAAGATTACAGGAAAGGGCTACGAAGTCATATTCAAAAGGAACACCGCATACGTCATCGACTCAGAAGGAAACGTAAAAACTACTGCTGATCGAATAGGCGACCTGTACTACGTGAATGAATATGAAGACCCCCTAGTCAACCAACCACTCATCGGAAAGAAACGAAGAGGAAGAAGACAGACAAGGAAATATGGCGCGCAGAGGTCCAAGGAAGCTCGAAAACTGCGACGCTATAAGGTATCGAATCATACCAAGATTATCTATACCCTCGTTTACATTATATCGGGAGAGGGGAAGATGCGATGTCAATCCGACCTTATGCGGACGACGTTCTCATCGCGTCCAAGAAACAAAGGAACCCGGAAGGACGGTTTGCTGCTGAAGGACTTCTGCAAGCTGCAGCGGAAGCGATGCATGGAAAACGGACGAGTTCTGGAATTATGGAATACATGTTCGCTATCTTCATGCAGGAAAGGCAGATCCATGTAGCATTCTGGAAAAAGGGATACACCATCTCACATCTCGAGGGGAAGTGTTGGAACTTATGTGACAAGCCGCGAGATGGCGTAGACATGCAGAAGAGCCAGTCTGTCTGTTTGTAGTATCTCTTTACCTACTTCCATGACTCCTTTGTTCTGACATACACATTCACATTTGTAAACATACTCTTAACTCTTTATCAAGTACATTATATTATATTACATCTCCTAAACGTGTGTTTTATTCACTTATACCAATTCCACTACGTTTTACTCGCTATCACTACCTCTATTGTATAAATTGATTAGGAGTGGGCTTTCTGCCCGTGTATATATTAATAAATAAATAAATAAATAAAAAGAGTGCCTAGGGGCCGTGAGTGAGTCCCTTTGTCTTGGATGTTTAATAAATCATCCCCCAAAGCTTACATTTTCTTCGCCAGTTGGCGCTAAAGTCGTGACGCACAGTCTCTATTGCAAATATTTTGTGTAGGAAAATTACTAAAGAAAACTATAAATTATTGAGATAGAATTGTAGGAAGTTGGACCAAAAAAATTAAATCAAAAACATAATTTTCAATATGCTGGACTTTTCGTCACTTTATTTATGACTTCTTCAGCGGCTTATTGTATTGCTAAAGAAGCCATAAATAAAGTGACTAAAAGTCCATCATATTGAATGAGAAAAATCTGTTTTTAATTTATTTTTTTGATCCAATAATTTAATTATAGATCACTGAAACACTATAAATTATTAAATATAACAAATCAGAGGAAAAATGAAACAATTAAACTCAGTGTTACATCGTACGACCAATTGAAACGTTTCCTTGATTTATTTCAGGTATATCAAATTACTTTCAATTTGATCAAGAGCCTGATGAAGCTGGAATAAATCAGAGAAACGTTGCAATTATCCGATATACCTAACACTGAGTTTAATTGTTTCATTTTTCCTCTGATTTGTTAAATTTAATAGTGATTATGGAACTGAACAATAATAATTACTTAAAAGTAGGTTTCTAGAATGGTATTTATCAGCTGGAATGATTTCCAGGTAATTTTGTTTTTAGAATGAAAAATGCTCGTAAAATCAATATTTGAGCCCCAGATAGGATCGTCGGGCCCCCTTTTAGTCAATTCACATGCATAATATGCAGAAAGGAATCGCGTGTTTTCCCTCTTCCCTACCCTTTGCTCTTCCGGTCTTTGCCCTATAATTTGATCGATAAAAGAAACTACCCTTGCCCATGACCTAGAAAACGATTTAGCGGTCAAACCACACGAGCCCTTTGTCAATGGACAACCCCGAACGAATTCTCTTCTCAGGGACGCTGTTAAAAGAAAAAGTTTATTCAAAAGCTTGTGGTCTGATCAAATTTAACAATTACTACAATGAACAAAATAGAACATATTTTTATCAGTTTGTTATTAGATAGATCAGAGGTGTCCAAGCTTTTGGCTAAAGCGGGCCGCATTTGAAGAAAAAACAATTGCCTCAGGGATCATATAAAATTTACGAATTCTATTGATATTTATTAATCAAAAAAGATAATTAATAATTTAGAATAATGAAATCTACCATCACAAAGAAGAAAAAATATCATAAGAATAATTTTTCGATTTCTTTTAGAAATATATTTTTACACTTAAGTATTTCATTCTCAATTTATTTTCCTGACCCATTTAAGAACATAAAGTCCTAATTAAAATAAATAGCGGGACGATTAATTAAATAACCAAAATTTAAAATTTTTTAAGGATTTAGGTGTCGGTTCTAGGTGAAACATTATAAGTAACTTATGAGGTAGAATTTTCTAGGTTAGGTTTCACAAAAGGAAATATTAAAACAAATGTATGTTTATTTGAGTTTGATTCATTATGTTGTAACCTCACCACCAAAAATATTCTAGAAAGAATTTAAGGAAACAACTTTTACCATCATATAGATAATTAAGATCCGTTTCTAAGTGAAAATACAATTATACCAATTATATTTTTGGATTGTTTTAACCCGGTTCACTGTGAATCAAACTCAAATAAACATACATTTGTTTTAATATTTCCTTTTTGTGAAACCTAACCTAGAAAATTCTCCTCATAAGTTAACCAAAATTTTGTTTATTTTGGTAAAATATAGGCTGTGCCTAAGTTAAATTAATCTGGACATTCTTTACTATTCAAAGTAACAACCGGGTTAAAACAATCCAAAATTATAATTGGTATAATTTGTATTTTCACTTAAAAACGGATCTTAATTATCTATATGATGGTAAAAGTTGTTTCCTTAAATTCTTTCTAGAATATTTTTGGTGGTGAGGTTACAAGACTTTGGAAAACAGTTTTATTAATATTATGTAATTCTAACGTACTAAAACACTTATATCAGATTAGTATTATTTATGTGTACCTATACAGTATAGCCTGTAGACAATTGACAATATGTTTCGCCAGAATATAGCATCATCAGCTTGGATTTAGTTAAAAATTTACAAAAATTCATCACTTCTCATTCATATATCCCAGCTACTCTGATCTTTTACAAGTTCATATACATTTTATAACTAATAAAGTTATGTTATTGGATTTTAATGAAAAGTTTAAACTTTTTGTAATCTGTCCCCAAATTTGAGTGATTTCGAAAATTTTTGTTAGCTAATGTCTTGAGGTAGAAAGGTGAAACTTGTCACATAGGAGCAGTTTATTAATAATTAGTAGAGATTGTGGTGTTGGTGCAAGGTGAAACATCTTTAATAAAGATAAGAGTAAATAAATATTATATTTAATATTGATTTACTATGAGTTAAGGATTCTAGGTCACTTATTTCACATTAAAATTAAAAAATTAAAAGATATAAAAAATTTTCTTTTTCAATATATATTCGGGCTACAACCCAACTTCAGGAAGTACAGAAAGTAACTAATTCAACTTATCGAATGTCAACAAGTTGAATTAGTTACTTTCTGTACTTCCTGAAGATGGGTTGATAGCCCGAAATATATATATTGAAAAAGAAATTTTTTTTTATATCTTTTAATTTTTAATTTTAATGTGAAATAAGTGACCTAGAATCCTTAACTCATAGTAAATCAATATTAAATATAATATTTATTTACTCTTAGCAGTTTATTAATCCAACCATGTGTGTCAAATTTCAGCTCAGTAGCTTTTTTTGGCTTTTCGGCCTTTCTAGCCATAAGCCAATTTAAGATATTTATTATTATATTTTTAAAATTTGTCTCTACCCAGGGATCAGATTTTAACCGGATGCCTCGAGTCGGATTCGAACCCGTGTCCACTTGGTTAGCAGCTCAGTAGCTACAACTGTGTGATAACTTCCCATTTATCATACCATTTTATGATTTTCTGCATTTTTGAGAAGAAAGTTCTAAAAGAATTCGAAAAATCTAATCGATTCTTTATTTTAAAAATACATTTATTTTGGAACCAGAACAAAATTTGTATGACTTCGTTTTAGTTATTGTGGGTAGATCAAACCAAACACATACGAGATAGGAAAAGAATTCCCCACGGCGTTTCAGACACGATAAACAATCTGAAAAAAAATAGTTGAAAATTTTCGAGTAAATTCTATATTTTGGGGTTCACCTACCCTTCGAAAGTACCGAGAAAAAATCATATCTTTATTAGTAAAATTTTCAGAGACCTTTATCTAATATAAATTTTCCACATGAATATTTATTAATTGATATCTTTAGTCAAAATTAATTGAATGAACTTGTTTACGAATTTACCTCTTCAGTGAGCTTGTTTACCAGAAGAAGTAAATTCAATTTTAACTAAAATTGTAATAAATATTCATGTCCAGTATTTAAATTAGTTTGAAAATGAAGGAAGCCTAATCTATTGTAAAAAAATACTATACATTTTTTTTGGTTCCGTATAAAAAGTAAAACGGGACCTATTAGAATCACTACAATCTCTGCATAACCTATGGTAAGAATATTGTAGTTCATAAACTAAATAAGATACAAACTTCAAATTTAATTCAAATTTTAAATTCAATCATTCTTTTGGTAAAAGTCAAATTTTTGTGGATTCGCAAATAAAAAAAATCCTTTTTTGATATGGAGTGTAAAGATTTTTACTTTCACATTTATATTCTATAGAATATAATGGGAGAGTATTGCGATGGTCAGTCTGGATCCTGACTCTGAGAGCTTGTATCTCAGATATGAAAAAAAGTTAATTTCATTTTGTAACTTCTAGGTGGAAGGAATCGTTGCCCTTAATAGTTGGAAACCGGATTTAGGACATAAAACCGGAAATTGTGGTTCCCAGAGGCCAAAAAGGGGTCCAAAATCCATTGGTCAGTGCCTATGTACCCCCCTGCGTTTCGCAACCATAAGTCTCAGAGCTACGAAATTCGAAACTTAAGCTCGATATTTTTAAATACCATTAAACTTATTTAAAAAATTGATGTAAGAGAGACCCAGGGCCATTTTTAAATGATTTCTGTCGCCGTTTAATGCCTTAATTTAAAATAATAATAATAATAACAATAAATCTGCACTTGTGCTGAGTAAGTGTCATAATTCAGATAATAACAATAATAATAATCAAGGCTAAAAGACCAGGTTTTTTCAAACGATCTGGTTTATGACAGAAAGTACCGACCCTTAACGGCCCAAGTCAAGTACATATATACTTAAAAATAATAAACATAATATTGCGTGTGTTTTATCTTTACTCTTTAACCTTGTTGACCGTCATTTAAGGGATGGCGTCAAAAATATCCCAAACATAAAAAGTAACAAAAACTAATCTTATTATTAAAAAAATTACGTCATTAAAATATCTTAATTATTTATAATTAATCTAATTATAAACTTAATGAATTTGTTTTTACATAATTCATAATATATTCGTTTAACTGTATTATTATGAATAATATTTAATATTATTTATAATTACACATAAAATAAAATAATTCACGCTCATTCGGAGGTTATACTTTATATTTAAATTGGAGTCAAATTTTTCAAAAAACGTCATGTGTACTTTGGAGATTTGGGATTTTTTTGCCAGCGATTCGTTTTTCGTAGAAAGTTAAGACTTGGCATATGATTGCAGTTATTAAAAGAGTATCTCTGCCAAATTTCAGTTCATTAATTACAATCATTTGCTAGATCAGTGATTCTCAAACTGTGCGCCGCGGCCTTTTCACAGTTGCGCCACAATACTTCATAATTAATTGAAGCAAGACATTAGGCCTAACTAGACAACAAAGTGAGAAGGGAAAAATTTATTTATTATTTATTTTTATCCCTTACTTAGATTAGACATACTTTTATTTTACTTAATTATTTTAATAATAATGAAGTGACGGATTCCAAATCCAAAGTCACTCAATGACTCGCTCTATGAAATCTTAGAATGTACATATCTTTTATTTTTTGTTTTGTTATTGTTTATTTTTGTTTTTATTCATATTTTTAATTTTTATTCATGTTTTTGAATTTTTATTCATATTTTTGTTCAAATGAATGAATTTTGTTCAAAAAAGTGACGGATTCCAAATCCGAAGTCACTCAATGACCCGCTCTATGAAATCTTAGAATGTACATATCTTTTATTTTTTGTTTTGTTTTTGTTTATTTTTGTTTTTATTCATATTTTTAATTTTTATTCATGTTTTTTGTTCAAATATTCATTATTTATTTATTTTTTCTATTTATATTTTTCATTTTTGTTTTTATTGATTTGACATTTTTATTTTTTTGGCTTTTCGGCCTTTCTAGCCATAAGCCAATTTACGATAGTTATTATTTATTTTTTAAAACTTTGTCTCTATCCAGGGATCAGATTTAAGCCGGATACCTCGAGTCGGATTCGAACCCGGGTCCACTTGGTTAGCAGGCTAACCCCTAGCCTAACCCAACCCCCTATTGATTTGACATAATATGTATAAAATTTTAACAATTCTACTAATGTAAATAGAGTGGCTGAGAGGGAGAAATGTAAATATTACCACCAAATGTATAACCCAATTTTGTCAACTACTTATCTGTTGTAAGACGAGGGCCCCTCCTGCGCTGCCATAATAAATAATATAGTAGGGCGCCATGGAAAAATTTTAAATGAAATAAGGCGCTGCGACTCAGAAAAGTTTGAGAACCCCTATGCTAGCTAATTTATTTTTGATTTTTTACATTATTGAGTCAGAAGATTTATAAGTTTCAAATTTAGACGAGGATGAAAGTATTCCTAAAAATAGGCTTACCATTAGCATACCTCCCGGTTTGAAGGTATGGAGCCAAGTCTCAATCTGTATCATTGTCTATTTTCAAAATATCTATCTGTTTATATTTGCTTCATCATTCCTTTTTAAAGTAACTATTTTTTCAGAATTTTTCAAATTTTCATGGACAAAGGCAGAATTTCGTCGAGAACCTTTCCTTGTTTCGATTTATCAATTGTATAAAGACCCTGGGATCATTGGAGTAGCTAGGTCCAGCTGATTATCCACCACAAGGTTTCAATTTCGGTAATCCGATTACAGATCAACTAACTTTTTAATAGAATTGTCAAATTTTGGAAGTAACGAAATAATTTAATGAGAAATACATACATGATACCTCGTAATAATGGAGTTCTTTCTAGAGGGGGCAATGAGGTTTATAGATGGGGAACTGCTCCCCTTTCCCCTCCCCTAACTACGCCCATGCCTGGGATATTGACTTATGCAATATCAAATCAAAAAAGTCAAAAATATAATATTTATAATAGCAAATGATAGCAGAAAATATATAAAATAAAAGATTACAATTTAAAAACAAATATCACGCCATAAATCTGTTTTCTCCTCTTGGTTAGAGTCGATTTAGAGAGAAAAACAATAGCTAATCAATCCATAATAATCCAAAACAATTAATTTTAATCTTCTATATAATTAATAAGCGTTTTTGATTATAATTAGATTGTTAAATAAATTATTTTAATTTCAAAACTAAAAAAACAACTAATGTTACTTGATACAAACGATCCCACCACATGAGGTTATAAATTTTCAATTCACTCAAAATTTTGCCTAGAAATGCCAGGAAACATGGATAAAATTTATTTTCAAGCCTGATTTTTTGGTCTCTGTTTGATTTTATATCTAGATTGAGAAATCAAGGATAATTCGAGAATGAATGGTCATAGAGAGTACATTTTAGTGCTAAAATGGTTGTATTTACAAAACGAAGAACTGTTTAGCCTGTTAAAAATAAAATTTGATATTGGGAGCTAAAATTTGGCATGCAAGTTTCTTCATAAATTGCACTTCCTGCCAATAGCTAACCCTTCAGCCTCCCGTATTAAGAGATTCTACTTTTAGAGATGCACCGATAATTTTTAAATACTCAAATATTACTATTGAAATATGGTTTTTGAACTATTTATATTAGTTAATTTTTGTTGTAGTTTTTGTTTGATTATTTATTAAAAAAAAAGGTGAATTTTTCCCTTTATCAATGGAAATTTTAGAAAATTTGAAAAAAATACTTGCCTTAAAAACCAACTAAGTATAAAGGGCCACCCATAAATTACGTCACACAGTAAGGGGAAGAGGGAATATCAGATTTGTGACAAAATGTGACAGGGAGTCCAAAGATCTTAACAATTCTGACGTCAAAAAAGTCAAATTTATAATTTTTTTTAGGGAAAGTGGTGTAGGTTTTAGGTGAAACATGATATTAATTAATAAAGTAAAGGTGTGTAGTTTCACAGTGAATGAAATAAAACTCAAAGAGGTTTATACAAACTCAATATATTTCGGATTATTAGTCCATCATCAGGAGTTTGTTAGGAGGAATTAGTTTTAACTTGTAAACTCCTGATGATGGACTAATAATCCGAAATATATTGAGTTTGTATAAACCTCTTTGAGTTTTATTTCATTCACTGTGAAACTACACACCTTTACTTTATTAATTCAAATTTATAATTTTAAAAAATTTTCAAATATATTTTTTAGATTTCAGGTTATTATTATTCCAACTTGAAAATGTCATAGTAAATCTTTAAAATAACATTCTTCTTTATTACAATTTCTAAGTACCTAAATAAATTTTTCAATTCAATTTATTTACCCTGCATTATAATTTAGTCATAAAAAAATGTACAATATGTTAAGTATTTATAAATATATTAGTAGGTATAGGTAATTTGAAACGATTAATCTTAGAAACGTCAGGTATAAATTTTGAAAAAAATAACACCTTTAGGCGATATAATAATGATTTATTAAGTTCCTATTTAAATTATTATGCTTCTTCCCGTTTATCTGCGTGTATTTGTTTTATGAATTGTGACGTGCCGTTGTTACGATCATTACTAATATTTACAAAACAATCTTGTTTTGAAACCGAGAGACTATTATTATACTTATTATTTTTATAAATTTAGTTCAATGACAGTAAACTTTTTCCGAAAGTAATTACTTTATATATAAATAGCTCTTTGACTATCATATTGAATGATTTATTTTTTGTTTCTTTTTTAATTTTATACATGATAGTTTATCACTGGTTTTTGAAAATCCTATAAATTTTACACAATAGTTTGTTTATTTGATTAGACACTATTTTATCGTTTCAGGGTCGTGAAATCACAATGACCTTTAAAGTTTTTTAATCTAAAATATTATTTTTTCTATAAAAAAATTCATTTCATTTCCCTGCCTTTTTTTTATAATGATATTGATCCAAGAAAATGCCTTACCAAAACCTTGGACCCTTGCATAGTGAAAATAAAGAGAAGAAGAAAGTTCAGAGATTGGTTTGGAGTTGATGGTACCTGTGGATGAAGGTATATATCGCTAGAAATTAGAACACAAGAAGAGAGTTTCTAAAAATCATAAGGATAAATGATATAGCAAATGCGTTTGTTTGTTTAGTTAGTATCATGTAATTTAATCACGACTGGGTGTGAATAATGGCGTGCGCCTTTTTCCCAGGGTAGGCATTCCCTTAATTGGTCTGCCAATCTGGTTATCTAAATAGCAGGGGCTCCCATTATACGATTTTTTGCTATTAAATGACCAGTCTCATGCTGCTAGTGGCAAACAGCGAGCGTGCCCCGACAGATTTAAACATGATTGTGTCTGATGATTTATGTATTTTAAAAAGAAATGCAAATAAATAAATTAACGTTTAATATAATTTTTAATTGAATATTGGTTTGTTATTAATAAAGAATGTGGTGTGTACTATACCTTGACACTTGTGTGTGTGTGTGTGTGTTTTATACAAATAGACAATATGCTTACCTACTTTATCGATTAATAAGAGATAATAAAAATCAAAAAAAATCGTCTGATACCTTGATAAATAAATTTTAAGCTAATCAAATATTCGAAACAACCTTGAGGGTCGTTTTTGTTTGAAGTCTCCACTGGACCTACACACAGACGCATTCCAGATAGGTCAAGAAGGTCGTCCCCCAGCAACTTTCTTTTTCTCTTTTACTCATATTTGTTATTGGATCTCTTCAAATAATTAATTTCTGAAAAATGCACGGCTCCTCTATTTATCTATATTCCTTTTTAAAAATTTCAACAGAATATCAAATACCCCCCTCCCCTCTTAAAAATTGGAAACATGTTATTTATTTTATAAAAATGTTCACCGAAACTACAAACAGCGTAACAAGTCTTAAAAAAGTTTCACTTTTTCTTCCAATTTTGATCTTAATTAAAGAAATGTGGCTACCAACAGGATCAAATTACCATTTTTTATTCTTCAAGGACAAATAAAGATTGATTAGGATTTAATTAAAAAAGAAAGGGGTTGAGTATAGAAAATGTTGTTTAGTAAAGAAAAAATAGTGGTGGATTGTTTCCGACAGCGTTTCCAAGAAGTACATTTTCGAACAGCGGGTAACACAGCCTGGCTCTAGCTGATTAGAATTGTGACGTGAAAAGCTTAGACGTTGCAGAAGACGATGCAACAACACAAGTCGATCAATACTAGTAAATAGTTGAGAATTGGATCGTTATCATAATATATTTTCGAGAACATTTACGAAAAATGAAGGGGTAAATTAAAATGATGTAATAAGAATCCTATTCCTCTTCCTCCTTAATTATTTCTTCCTGTTTTTAAAAAGTATGGATTTTATTTATCTAGTAAAATGTGGCCTGTCTTTTAATTGGCACGATCATGAAGCCAGCCTGTCAATCAGAGTATTGGATTCACTAGAAAATTTTCAATTTTTTGCATACAAATGTCTAAAACAGTGATGGAGAATCACTGACTGGGGGTCACAAAGTGAGTGGGATGGCGAGCTAAGTTGCTTTTAAAAATTCAAGTTTAGTTTTAGAAAAAAATATAGAAAATAGAACGAGAAAGCTTTATTTCACGAATCATTATTTCGTTTCATTTCAGTAAAAAAACAGAAAAATATACATTTAAAAAGGCCGAAATATGCAGTAAAAACCCATAATATTTAGTGCTTGATAGCTTTAAACCGACTCAAGGAACGGGTAAAAGAAGAAATAGTCATTTTCACATTTTCAGTTCAAGAAAAACTGTTTAAAATTAATATTAACGAAAATAAATTTAAACAAATTAGGGTTTTTGATAATATTTTAACATAATAGCATTTTTAGCATAGAACAACTACTTGATTTATTTCTCTTTAAAAATTTAAGAAAATTTTAAGAAACAACTGTAAATTATTTAATATTAAATTAATGATTTCAAAGTTTATTTTTAAAAGTAATTTAATATTTATTTATTTATTATTTTTTAGAATAATTTTCATAAAAAATGTTATTATTTTTCCTTAAATTTTCTCGATTTGTTTGACAGTGAGAGGGGGAAGGGGTGGGGGGTCTACAAAAAGTTTTGAAATCTGGGCTCTAAAATTTTATTCTAATATTTGTCTGATTTGCCAACAAACGAGGGACAAAAATCACACAAATATGCAAAATATAGCTTAAATCGCTAAATATGCAAAATATGAACTTAAACTCCAAAATATGCATTTATATGAAAAATAAGATTTCTCTGGCCGGGTCTTGATACCCTAAAACGCCCAGATATAAAAAATTAGAAGGATAGCAATGAATCAAAAAAATATGCATTATATGGAAAATCCGAACCCTACTCATTATGTGAGGAGGCGGGCTTTGTAGTTGGTTTAATATAAAAAGATTACTACTCAACCATTAATCAATTAATTCGTATATTTTTGATCTTCAAGTTTCGGTTCTTTTTTAACCGATTTCAAAAAAGGAGGAGGTTCTCTATTCGGCTGATTTTTTTTTTTTTTGTCTATGTTACCTCATATCTCCGCCAATTGTGAACCGATTTTGAAATTTTTTGCATTAGGTTCAGTCTAGCTTCCGATTGGTCGCGTTTTTCATTGGTATTAGACCTTTTTTGTTAGGTATATTCAGGCCTAACTTCTTTGTTTATGAACCGATTTCGATGATTCTTTTTTTATTGTAAATGGGGTATCTTAGGGATGGTGCCATATTAATTTGGTCAAGTTCTGATGATATGATCAACTAACGTAAATCTCCAATTCTTATGAGCAAATAATCGAAATTATGATAAATAAAATCTTTATAAAAATCTTATAACATTCATTTAAAACCCGCAAACGTTTTGAGAGAATTTCTATATTCATGAATTGAATTTTATTATCATTTTCTGATTCATTCGCCTGACGCTTTCTCTTACGAGATGCATACAAGGTATTATATTAAGTCACTATTAATAACATCACTAAAAAGAGAAAATAAAAATAATTTTTATAAAAAAAATAAAACCGACTTCAAAAAACTTAAATGCAACAAAAAAAATAATAATAACTCAAAATCAAATAAAATCCACAAAAAGGTATAAAATATTTATCTTATTTAGTTACGACTAAACGACGAAATATTAACATGAAATTACTTTTTGAAGTCGGTGCCAAACATATACATTTTATGAATCGCACTTGACGGATCTTACTTAGTACGTTTGGCGGGTACACTCGCTTATAGGTCTAGTTTGTTTGGTACCGACTTCAAAAAGTAATTTCATGTTAATATTTCGTCGTTTAGTTGTAACTAAATAAGATAATAATTATTTTATACCTTTTAGTGTATTTTATTTGTTGCATTTAATTTTTTGAAGTCGGTTTTTTTTTTATAAAAATTATTTTTTATGAGAAAGAATTTAATTTTTAGGACAGATTCAAAGATTTTAATATTGTACAAATATTATTAAATTGCGATATCAGAGGGGATTCATCCCCAGGAGTCGAACCTGAGAACTAACATGCTTTCCGGACAGTCAGCTCACACCCTCGAGACAAAAAACTCCCTCTGAATCGCAATATTTGATATAAGCATAGAAATTTTTCACTCCATTAATATATAACGGGAATTAAAAATTTTAGCTTAAAATGAAAATAGTTTTTCATACAAGTCCTCCTATTTTAATATAAAAGTAAAGATTTGAGCATCTTATTTTTGAAAAAGAGTTGGAATGTTTTTCAAAAAATGAGCTTCGAGTTCAGATTAACAAATCAATTTTAAACGAGAGAGAATTTAATTTTTAGGACAGATTCTAAGATTTTAATCTATTAGAATCTGTCCTAAAAATTAAATTCTTTCTCGTTTAAAATTGATTTGTTAATCTGAACTCGAGCCTCATTTTTGAAAAACATTCCAACTCTTTTCAAAAATAAGATGCTCAAATCTTTATTATTTTTTATAACTTTCGGCCTCTGATGAGAGATGCTTTTTCTTGCCAGGCTTGTTCCACTTCCGGGTGGAGAGTAGTTTTTCGACGGAGTCAGTCGTGAGGACCTTTTCGAATTGGTTGGTCCCCTCCCGAGTCCTGAACCACGGAAATGTTCGTTCCCGCGCTTCCCTCTTTTCATGCCAGGAAGTATCACTCTATTTGCATCCGATCAAATTATTCTCCATTGGAAGGAAACCTTGATGGAGATCCAACTGGCCTTGTACTTCACAGAGATACAACTGGATCGGGGACGCCACAGAATTCTTCTGAACCGTCTTTCGTTACATTTTAGAAGAAGATATCAGAGAGGGTGTACCTTGCTTGATATAATTAAATATATTTTTAAAATAATCTAATCTCCCTCCTTCACTTTCGATACTAACATAATCATACGCTAAAATGACAGTCAAAATTAACAAATAGTTAGTTGAATAAAAGATTTCACAGTCGATGGTAACAGAATTGTTTTTATTTTAGGTTAAAAAATAAAATGAGAGAGTCTTCTGTTTTTTAAATAAAATAATTTTTAATTATTTCTAGAGACAATAGTTTCGAAGGCATTGCCTAAGATTTATGCATTGAAAATTTTGAAAAATATATAATGTTTTTTTCTTTCCATCAAAATTTTCAATGCATAAATCTTAATTTGTAACTAATTTGTAACTAAATACTGAAATATTTGTGATAGACTGATGATGAAGGCAATGCCTTTGAAACTACTAGTCTCTAGAAATAATTAAAAATTATTTTATTTAAAAACAGAAGACTCCATCTCTCATTTTATTTTTTAACCTAAAATAACTAATAGTTATTTCGGTTTTTACTTAAAATTGTAATTTTTATCCTGATTATATAAAATAGATTTTTCATTAATAATTAAAATAATACTTTGATTAATTAATTCTGGTCTTAATGTTGATTTCTTCTCTTCCAATTTTTCGAAAGATGGTATAGTCAAGGGGTGTCCAACCTTTTTTAAGAAAATTCAAATGACTCGGGCCGCATATAAAACATACTTATTCTATTGATATTTCTCAATAAAAAAAGATAGTTAATAATGTAGAATAATAATATCCATCATGAGAAATAAGTAAAAATGTCATAGCACAATAATCTTTGAGTTCGAGTGGATATTGATGAGGCAGTCCAAAAAAAGAAGATAATTTATACTATCTTTTTATTCATAAACCGACTTATCGGACTTTTCAAAACCCTGAAGAAGAAGGGAATAGCCTCCGAAACGTCGGTTTATGAATAAAAAGATACTATAAATTATCTTCTTTTTTTGAACTGCCTCATCAATATCCATTCAATTCAGTTTGAAGAAGGAGGGAATAGCCTCCGAAACGTCGGTTTATGAATAAAAAGATAGTATAAATTATCTTCTTTTTTCCTTCAGAATATTGTTTTTAAATCATTTAGCACTCCAAAAGTTTTAATTACTGAAATAATAAATATTTTAGAAATTGTAAATATGAGATGAAGACTGGTATTTAAATATTCGAAACTTTATTATTTTTTTTACCTAAAAGATGATAATTTTTATAAAATTTTAATAAAGAGACATTAGAAATTTTTCTTTCAGTCTCTGATTGTAGTTCCATACATTAAATCAAAAGTTTGTAGGTAAAATATTTATATCTAATAAAAATAGAGTCAATATATGTCACAATTGCGATTATTTTTTTCCGAAATATTGAAAAAAATTTTCACATTAAAAATTAAAAATCTGTCCTTTTATTCTTCGATAACTTTTGGGATGATTTTCCAATTTTCTTCTTATAAAAATTCATTTGTAAACCGATAGTACAGAGAATATGCTCTATAGTCCGCTAATAAAAATGAGAATATTAGAGGATTGCGTGGCGGGATAAGCTAGGTATTTGCGATAGGGTTTCATTTTTCAGCAGGAACACAATGATTCTTGAAATTTGTATTTCAAAAGATATTCATTTATACATTAATAAATTTTCTTCTTATTTTAAATATATATATACATGATTGTATCAGATATGTTTTTCAGTAAGTACATAAAAATCTTAATGTTTCAAGGAACTTTATAATTTTATGTTGGGCCGCATTGATGGCAGTGCTGGGCCGCATGCGACCCAAGAGTTGGACAGCCCTGCTATAGTCTCTTAGAAATAAAAATGCATTTAGAAACCGAAACTACAGAGAATATGCTCTATAGTCCGCTAGTACGGGTGAGAATGTTAGAGGATTGCCTGGCGGGGTTAGCTAGGTATGTTCGATAGGGTTTCATTTTTTCAGCAGACACACAATGATTCTTGAAACTTATATTTCAAAAGATATTCATTTATACATTAATAAATAAAGGGCCCCTTTTGGCTCCCCAGCGGGTTTTAAAAATTTTATGGGTCATGAAAAATTAAAAATCACGATTATAATAAGTATATTTTTATACAATTTTATTTATATATAAACAAATCGAATTCTTGAATATCTTCTTCAAAGGCGGAAGTGAAGTCAGGTTTTGCGTCCTTGGAATATCAACAACAATTAAATTTCCATAAATTAGGTGACTCGCGGTGTAAAAAAATGTAATTTCAAAAAAAAAAAAACAATCCTCTCGTCTTGTTTCAATATTATCTTAAATAATTTTAAAGAAAGAAAGTTATGCCGCTAAAATTTAATAGACACCCATTTATATAATCCTTCATGGATTTAGGTTTATACGTCAAAGGCAATAAGCATAAATCATGTAAATATAAATGGAAGTATTAAACATATCTCTAACAAGATATGATCTATCGAAAATAAATGCAAATCGATTATATTATCCTTTGCAAAAGTCTCAGAGCTTCACCTAGTTAAGCTTTATTAAAGATAGGCATCTGATATCTGAACAAAGCATATACACTACACAGCGTGGACAAACCACGTGACCTTATTATACCTCTAATCCATCTCGTACCTATATTTATACCATTTTATTTCTATCACACAACAAATAAATATACCTATGTAACAGTACTCTAATCGTATAAAACAAAATAGATATTTTAGTTTCTATTTTTTTCAAAATTTCTCAAAAATGGTTGAAACTATTAAAAAAAATTATAATATAATGAATCTAGTATATTAGGTATATAAAAAGAAAACCTGACGATTCATTCATTCACTCATTGGGAACCTCAATCAGCCCAAACCACTAGTCATAGAAATTTGGAGTGTATATTTTTTGATTCCGCGACATTTCAGCCCCCGACAAACATCCCCCGATAAAATATCCTTCAGACAAAATATCTCATGACAAAATAACTCTTCCCCTCGTGAATCTTATGAGTAATGCAAATCGATCTCCTGTTCGGTTAATATATATTCAGTTCACCGAGTCGTACTCACTGATATATTAACCGAACCTCCGAAAGTTTAGTCCGGGCGGGATGTGTTTCGGGCCCCCATTTTTTTTTCTAATCAAACACACATTGAAAACCGAACCAGGCAATCGCCGGGCGGGGTGTGTTTGGGACACCCATTTATTTTTCTAATCAAAGACACATTGAAAACCGAACCAGCTAATATTTTGTCAGAAGATTATATGTCGGGGGATATTTTGTCCTTGGGATATTTTGTCGGGGGATGTTTTGTCGGGGATATTTTGTCGGGGGCTGAAATGTCGCGGTACCATATTTTTTCTACTATTTAAGATTGGGCTGAGAAGGGAATTTTTGAAATAAAGGGGAAAATGGCCCCAAAATGTGTTTTCAGGGTTTTTCAAGATCTCGAAATCCCGAAAAGTATGGTTTTAGTTTAGTAAGGTGAAGTATTAAAATACAAAAAAAACATATTTGGGTATTTTGTTCAATTTGTTCCTAGTCATTTCGTGGTAAAATTTTTGAAATTTTTAAAGTGTTATAACTCCACAGGTTTTTAAGTTTTAGCATTCCATTTTGGTACATATAGGCCTATTGTTGAAATATCTCAGAAGAGATTTTTATCTTTTCAAAATTGACCCGTGGACCGAAAAATAGGGATTTTTGATATTGGAGTCTTAAGCACAAAAGGGTTCCTATCTTCTATGTTTTTCAAGTTATTTGGCTCATATTTGGGATATAGGTGTCTTTATCAAATTACAGTTTAGGTTTTTTAAATTCTATCCCTTCGAGGTGTGGAAAGTGATCGGAGGTTGGGGAGGGGAGAGGGTCCAGGGGGCGAAGCGAAGCTAGTATATTATATATATCAGGAGTGTCCAACCTTTTGGCTTACACGGGCCGCATTTGAAGTAAAAACAAATGCCTCGGGCCGCAGATAAAATATACTAATTCTATTGATATCTTTTAATCAACAAAGATAGATAATAATGTAGAATAATGTTATCCACCATGACAAAGAATCAAACATGTCTTAAAAATATTTTATCTAATTTAAAAAATGGAGTCAAAATATGACAAAATTGTGAATATTTTTTCGGAAATCTTGATAAGTTTTTCAACCTTCAAAATTTAAAATCTGCTCTTTTATTTTTTAAAAATTTTGGGGAAAATTGTTCAATTTCTTCCTATTTTAGAAAAAAAAATCAGGTCAAATCGTTTCAGATATGTTTTCCTGTAAGTAAATAAAAATCTCATTATTTTAAAGAAGTTTATAATTTCATGTTGGACCGCATTCATTGGAGTGCTGGGCCGCAGGTTGGACAGCCCTGATATATATATTTGTGGGACCCATTTTGACTGACATTTTTTTGTCTCGCATGCAAATTTGCAAGTATTTCATGTTTTAATAAACCAATTTTTATCCTAAAAGAAAACGGATACTATTCAATTTACTCTACCAGCAATATTTATAGGTACATATTCTTATTTTATTTATTTCTATTATTATCTTGCAAATGTCAATGCTATTAAATATAAGATTCCGTGCATTACACTATAATGGCTCGTTTGTATAATACTCACCTAACCTAATTAATTACTATGTTAATGAAAGCTTCTATTAAAATGTAAAAGCTATTAAATATTTACATTGTATATATTTAATTTGTTTTTATCGTTTTAACAAATGGTGATATCATTATAACATTTAAAAAACAAAATAACAACTAAACTATGAATTAAATAAATAAATAAATAAATTTATAAATGAAAAAAATAACTATGCAAGGTTAAACTAAACAGCTTCTAATATCAATGATTAGTTTAACATATAGTTAGTAAAAATTCTCATTAAATTAAAAATAGTGAATAATTTGTTGTTTTGATAGACAGATCCGGTATATATTGGAAGATCGAATATGATAATGATTTAATTTGTATTGCTATTAAAAATATAAATACGCTTTGAGAAAAGTAATAAAACACTTCCCGTTTTTATTATGGGCATGACATCAGAATCCTCGAGATCAGCAAAGGAGTATCTGTGTGCATCGAACCTCTTCAAAGAAGAATTTATTAGCGAAAAGCCCTTGACATTTCTGCATCATCTTAATGACATTTTAAAGAAGGAAATCGGATCAATGCATTGGAATACACTTAAAAGATGTTATTTGCTGAAAGAAGCCGAGTTGTTGAATTTATATGAAATCCATATGACTTTTTCACACCCCTTCCTGCCTCATAAATTTATATTTAGTTCCTAGTAATTTTTTCTTTGGTTAAAAGCAATCTATTAATATTATTTTTAATTTTAAAATCAGTTGAAAAGGTCGAGATCTTTATTTGCAACCAGAATTATATAAAATTGAAATAAAATTTAATTTATTTTTTTCCAACGTTTTGACTAGCTCCGGACATCATCAAGGCATCGCTGTATATTAAGTTTTGAACTTAATTGCAATTAAAAATAATTTAATTTTTAGGACAAATTCCAAGATTTTAGTCGAACCTGAGAACTAACATGCTTTCCGGGCAAGGGCGGACCCAGGAATTTTTTATGGGGGGGGGGGGGGAGAATGTATATTATAAGGTGCCCGATGTATATAAGATCTACTTTTTATCTCGAAAGTGTATCGCGATCGAATTGTCCAAGCGGGGGGGGGGGGGGGGCAGAGACGCCGCCCCCACACACACACACACATAGAACTTTATTTTCAATTTTAAAATTTTTTAAATAAATAAATGTTTTTTTTTTACAAATTTTTTTTGCCAGGCACGGGCCTCTATGGGGGGGGGGGGGGGCGGTAGCCCCTGGATCCGCCCTTGTTTCCGGGCAGTCAGCTCACACCCTCGAGACAAAAACCTCTCTCTGAATTGCAATATATTATATAAGCACAGAAATTTTTTACTCCATTCTTCTATCACGGAAATTAAAAAATTTAGCTTAAAATGAAAAAAAGTTTTTCATAAAAGTCCTCTTATTTAAATATAAAACTAAAGATTTAAGCATCTTCTTTTGAAAAAAGTTGAAATGTTTTTCAAAAAATAACCTCAGGTTAAAACTAACGAATGTTTATTAAAAGAGAAAGAATTTAATTTTTAGGACAAATTCTAAGATTTTATTAGAAATATAGTTTAGTAAAATAATAGATTTTTTGTAAAACATTCCAACTTTTTTCAAAAAAATGCTCAAATCTTTAGTTTTATATTAAAAATAATATATCTATTTGCAACGAAATTTTCTCTGGAGAGAGACGGACTGGTAGAAATTTTAATTGAATGTAATGGAAGGCAGCCCAGGGGTAGAGAGGAAAGAAAAAATTAACACATATCAGAAGAAGGAGGGGAAAATCCTCCGAAACGTCGGTTTGAAAGGAAAGGAGGAAGGATTCCAATAAATTACACCTTATTTGATATGTGTTAATTTTTCTTTCCTCACTACCCTGGGCTGCCTTCCATTACATTCAATTAATATATCTATACATATTATAATCAGTTTGCGCGACGAAGCCGACGTAATTTTTTCAATTTTAAAACCCACTAATAGGTAATAGTTAATGACAAATAAAATTTGTTAAAATTAGAAAATTCAATTTATTATTTAAAAACCCACTATAAGTTTATTTAAAATAAATTTTAATAAAATTAGGAAATTCAAATTATAATATTAAAACCCACTTCGGAGTTCATGGAATGTAGCCCCATCGCCAGTAACTTACCTGTCGAAGGTGTGATTCGCAGCTGGTATTAATATAATATAATAATATTGGAATTTCCTTTGTTGGCCCTTTTAAACCTTTAAGAAAGAGATAGCTGGGGTTTTGAGAGGATAGAAATAACTTTCTAATTAATTATTTTATTTGTAATTTGTGGTTTTCATTATCCTAGTGCTGCTTTTGCATCAATTCTGTATTGAGTTCTGCCACTTGGTCTTCAATAGAAAATACATATAATTAATTAATTTTAAAAATTAATTAACAATTTATTGAACCACTTATCTTAAATTTTTTTAATTTAAATGTTAAATGTTTTTATTTTTAGTAAACACTCCGTCATCTATGTCTTCCCGACCATCGTGGGACATCGCCATCATCATTATCCAAATGATATTGAACGATGATATTCAAAAGATTGATGTTTAGAAAGTAGAAATTAATAGAACAGAGTAGAAAAGGGGTGATTGATATAATCTGTACATAGATATAGTCTAGACTCTAGTATGTGTCTAGTAAGAGTGGGTTTTCTCTTTTCGGTGTGTGTATAGATGTTTTTTATTTTTAAGTATTTTATGTACACATACACATGAGTATAACTTCTAATTACAATCAATAACAAAATACCTTTTTATTTATTTATACTGAGTATTCTCTTTTGCGTTGTTATACTTTATAGATAATAATTAGTATGAGTGATGTTTTTTATTTTCTTTCTACTTCTCACTCTTTACTTTTAGGATAGGTGTGTTTTCTCATTTGTTTATTATTTATATAATATATTTGTGTGAGATAGTTTTAAAGGTATGTCCTTCATCATCGTTGTTATAGCAAGCTAGTCACATAAAAAATGGCATGACATCGAACAACATTTCATAAACCAGAAGACAAAATCAATGATTTCTCTTTATGAATCAACAAGTCTGGTACTCTCGACAAAATCTTTTCAATTGAATATAAGTATCTATATGTTCATGTGCATTAAGCAGAAGACGGCCTCATTGATTTCCTTTTAAATATTAATTAAAAGGTGAGCCCCCGGAACCTGCACTTGCATCCTAGGTTTCTGGTATGTTTTAATTGGTTTGACGTTTGAGATTTTCTTTTTTCTCGATTTAACTGTATGAATGGCATTGCAAGGTCCATGAGGGTGGTTGCCTGTGTGTGTGTGGCTCATCGTGGTCTTAAAAGCCTTGAGTCGTTGAGTCCAGGTGCTCTGCTCCTTTCTGAGTGAGCTCTGATCAGGAAACTCCTCACGTGTAGAGTAGGCGCTCTCACGTAACAAAAAGTGCGCCCCGGGCACAAGAGACAGGGTGCGGCCAACCAGGCCTTTCAAGTTTAAGGCCGAACCGATACTTCGACTTCTCATCGCTAAGTCATTTCAATTTAGATTAAACTTTTTCCTATTACCATGCTTTTCATAGGTGAATCACTTTAACATTCTTAGTACACAATAGACTACAATCTTAAAGACTAAAGTTATCGAAAATCAAAGTCGTAGATGATTGTTTGGGCTAGACATGACACTAGATTGAAGAAAATGATTTAAAAGGGCGTGTGTGCAATGTCCATAGAACTTAAAATTTAAAATTTTCATACTAGGTAATCAATAAATTAATTAAAAACTAGAGGAAATAGAAACTTTTTCATGACTCGGTACTCTGATTGCAGTTTCAGTGAATTACAAAAATAATTGATGTATTACATGAAAATTTTGAACACACTTGTTAGAATGCTTTTAAAATTTAAAATATAAAATGATTAGGTAGGTTATCCTAGCATATAAGTGTCAAACTTTAGTGCAATTGACAACTGACAGATGGGCTTATAGCTCGAAATAAATATAAATAGAGTCAATGCTAAACAAGCATCTGATCTTTTATTTATGTGAAACTTACCTAGTATTTTATATGTTAAAATTTTAAAAGTTTACTAAATATTTTTTCAAAATTTATTCTTTTATTTATTTAAAATGTTTCATTGTCCAAGATACTCACTATGATTCTCCCTTAACTCAAAATTACAAAAATAATGTAATTCATTACATGACAATTCAGGAGAAGACACACTAATCGAATGATTATTAATTTTTAAAAATCTTTAAAAATGATATTTTTTGAATAATTTTGAATTTTTTTAACCGTGAGAAAGCCCAAAAATCTAATTAGTTGTCCGCATCGGAAATACAAACATTTTAGCAAAACGAACTTTCTAAGGATTTTTTCTCAAGTTATTGTGGGTGTCTAAATCCAGAGATACAGAGAGAAAAAAAAATAATGATTGAAAATGATTTTTCTCCACGTTTCAGACATTTTTCAAAAAAAACAAAAACAAATTGAAAATTTTCGAGTGAATTCAATACTTACTAGGGCCGCGGGCGGCTGAACCGAGTAATTAGAAAAAAATAAAATGAAATGAAAAATAAAAAGTAAGAAGTAATGATGGGACATCAGAAGGACCCCCCCAGTGATTTAAAAATGTACATAAGGAATTTTCAAAAGACACAAAAAAAAAACAAGAATTAAAAATTGCATTTTTTACTTTACTATACGGGGTAGGTCAAGTATTGTAATTGTGTATGAAAAAAGTGTTTTTTTGCTTCATTTTTTTTAAATTTCTCAAAAACTGCTTAAACTATTTTGATTAAAAAAATTGGGCGAAACCGTGAAATTTCGGTCTACAAAAAGCCCTAATAAGTGAACATCGAAAAAATTATATTTTTTAGAGATAATAATTGTTTTGTCAAAATGTCTGTTAGTCTTATTATGTTAGTCTGTTATTCTATGCGTTACCAAATTTTGAACTAAAAAATGAAAATCTATGCCCTCTGAACCAAACTCAACCAAATTTTGTATACATAATCACTGGGCACCCAGTAGTCTAAAAATGGAAAACTGATCCCAACCTACATGATTATAAATAATTTTATTAAATATTAAATATAATAGAGGGGCAAGGGTGTATGGTAAAGTCAAGTGGATGGCCACATCAGAACGTGCCAATTTATTTTTCATAATATAGTACAATAATTTTATATTTTATAAATTAGAACATTTATTTAGTTTTTTAAGATATTTTCATAGGTTACATAAAAAACTAGATTCTAGAATCTAGGGCATCTACAGGAAATTTTTCACAAGATAGGGAATAAATCATTATTAATTTTGTTTAATTATTTAATTTTTTGAAGTTTTTTGTTCACAAGTAGATTTTAGAACACATCATCAGTGTTGGGGAGTCGGGTTGGCCGAGCTAGCTAAGACGCTGGCCTCACTTCAGCATCGTTGATGACGATGTTCAAGCGGGTGGCCCGGGTTCGAGCCTGGCTAGCATATAACATTTCTACCAGATACAAATCGGCTCCCTCACTAGCCCTACTAACACTTTATTGATGTGCGGTCTAAATGGGCTTTGTTCCCGGTGACAATAAATAAATAAAATAAAAAAAATCATCAGTGTTGCATCAATAAATGTAGACAAACCTTTACAAAAATATGATATAGATATGTATTTTTTGTTAAACTCATAATGTATATTCTAATTTTAAAAAACATTCCAAATGAAAAATTAATTCTTCAAAAAATTAAACTGAAAAATTGTATACTAAAAATACTTCTTCATAACTGAAAACTAAACTTCCTCAATAATTCAAAATTCTAATTATCAATAATTACAATCAATTCTCACTAACACGGTTGATGATTTATCGTTCCCTAATCAAATATACAATATGCTAAAACAATCGGAAATTAAAATAAAAGACCATTACTTACTATGGAAGTAAACCACACAACTCATTTCCATTTACAAATTCGAGACCGATGATCAAGTTTTCGTATAAATGTCGTTTAAATTAAAATAAATTATATTTATAAAGTGTAAAATATCACTTCTCAGATTACTTATAAATTCATGAGTCTAATACATAAATGCGGTGATGTTAAATGAAGCCCTGAGTCTTCACACCTTCCTGTTATCTATATATATTATAATCGGCTTGAGGGACGACGCCGACGTGATTTTTTTAATTTTAAACGCACTAATAGTTCATGACAAATAAAATTTATTAAAATTGGGAAAAAATATTATTTTAAAACTCACTAAGTAGTCCAGGGCACATATCAGCTCTAAAAAACTATATTTTAAAAAACTGAAAAAACATGCTTCTATAAAAGTACAAAATAATGTAAAACTTAATCAAAAAGTGTGGGGCCCAGAAACATGTACTTTTAATTAATTTCGACAAAATTCCCCAGGCTTTTTGATTAAGTTTTACATTATTTTGTACTTTTTAGAAGCGTGTTTTTTAGTTTATTTAAAATATAATTTTTTTAGAGCTGACCCCTGGTCTACGTAGTGGGTTTTAAAATAATATTTTTTTAAACCTAAAAAAATATAGACACCCTGTATATTGGTATTATTAATCAAAAAGTAAACATATTAATATTTCTTCAAAATAAATTAATACCTTCTACACACCCTAAATATATTTTTCAGACACCCTATATATTGGAATTATTAATCAAAAAGTAAAAATATTAATATTTCGTTAAAATAAATGAATACGATCTATACACACCCTTAAAAAAATTTCGGACACCCTGCAAATTGGTATTATTAATCAAAAAGTAAAATATTAATATTTCTTCAAAATAAATAAATACATTCTACACACACTAAATAGATTTTTCATACACCTTTTATATTGATATTATTAACCAAAAAGTAAAAATATTAATATATCTTCAAAATAAATCTGGGGGCACGGCAGTACCCCAGCCAAGTTCGATTCGAGCGGGGATGTGTGCACTGCCAGACTACCCTTTAAAGGAAACAACTCAGGCCATTTTGACGCCTCTGTAACTTCGTAATGAAACCTCTACATGGCTGAAATTTTTTTCCACAATACTGGTCTATAAGCTTAACTAAATTACAAAATTTCATATTTCTACTATTTATACCATCCAAGTTACAAGAAGCCAAAGATAGGCTTTTTCGTCACTGACTGACTCACTCATCAACATTCTAGAGTACTTCCGCTAACCTTAGAATGCTGAAATTTGGCAGGCAGGTAGAGTTTGGGGTACAATTAATGGGAAAAATACAAAAATCGAAACTTTCCCTTCATCAGGATCTAAAATGAAGGGGTGAAAGTTATAGACTTAATTAACATATACTAAAAATTCAATGAACCTAGAATGCTGAAATTTGGCATACTGGTAAAGCTTGACACATTAATAAAGGACGAAATTGAAAAATCGAAACTTTTCCTTCTTCAGGGCCCGAAATGAAGGGGTTAAATTTATAGGATAAATCCAACTTACAAAAAGAAGTGAAATCTCAACAAAAACACTTGTGTAAAAAAAGGCCAAGTTCGATTAATAAAATCTGTTTGCCAAAAAAAGTAGTGAGATCTAATGTGCTGCCAAGTTCAACATCATCAATTTATTAAATGAGTCGAGAATATATTAGTAACTTCAATTAAAACGCATGTTTTTCATTTCACATGTCCCTCTATATTTTTTATTGATTTCACATTTTTAGTTGAAATTATTTTCATAAAACATGGCTTTTACGCATTATTATGTATGTCACGAATTACTAGTTACCATATCATGGGATCTTAATAAGAGGGGAGTGGTGGAGGCCCTATCAAACAATAATAATAATAATAATAATAATTTAATGCGTAAAAGCCAAGTTTTAGGGAAATAATTTCAACTAAAAATGTGAAATCAATAAAAAATATAGAGGGACATGTGAAATGAAAAACATGCGTTTTAATTGAAGTTACTAATATATTCTCGACTCATTTAATAAATTGATGATGTTGAACTTGGCAGCACATTAGATCTCACTACTTTTTTTGGCAAACGGATTTTTTTAATCGAACTTGGCCTTTTTTTACACAAGTGTTTTTGTTGAGATTAATATGTTCTACACCCACTAATAAATTTTTCGGACACCCTGCATATTGATATATGAATTATTACTGATCATTGTAGGTGGTTCCTATTTATTTTATTTTATTTTTTTACTTTTCTGATTTGGATTTTCTTCGAATTTGATAAAGATAAAAAAGTCGATCAATTTATTAAATTTCTTTTCAGTTCCAAGCGAGCCTTCTGGGTGCAAGTTCGCGATTCTTTTATATTAGAGAAGACAATTCGGTATTTTCCACAGGATCTAGGAACAATTAGAGTAAGTACATTCTTCTATATGCTTCTATTTAGAGTACCTAACTCGATAAAACGTTATAATATTCTAACTGCTTTAGAAATAAAACATTAATTAAATATTAACGAATTAATTTACTCAAGTTAAATGATTTTTAACTGTTTCATGTGAGGTTTCAAAAGACTAACTATATAACTAGCCCGCCTAGTAAATAGAGTATTCACTATACTCGATATTATTGTATTTTTATGTTACTTTCATTTTTGATTATTTGTGTTTAGAAATGTTTGAAACGTAAAAAAACCTCACTTGATTATAATAACTCAATAATAGCAGGGATTGGGAGGCGAATTGGATGAAGGAGGAGGATGGGATGATGGTGAAACCAATCGACTTGATTGGGGAATAATGGAATTGAAATAATTATCGGAAAAGAGGTTTTTTTTATCTAATTAGATTTTTCTTCTTATTAAAAACAAGGACTAAATATGAATAAGGACACTCGATGGTGGAGAAGTTATCTCCGGAATCGAAGCAAAAATACAATGTATACATTAATTAAAGTAAAATAATTGGTTTAATAAAATTTATAAAAAAAAAATAATAATAATAGCAGGAAAATCAAAAAAAGAATAATAAAGAGAAACCAACGAGATTGTCCTCTGCTTGATACATACCTATATATATGTAATTTAATTTGATAAATTAAAGGGTTTTAATCACATAAAATAGATAAATGAGAGTAATTTTAGTCAATTAACATTATTTATTTGATAGATTTACTAAACTGTTTCGGTCACCCCTGGTAGACTATCATTTTATAAGATTTTTTTTATACAATTACACAAAACAAAATCTATAAAATTTCACATTCATACATACAATTTCATTGAAAAGTTTTTGTTTTGCCGAGAGTATCAGAGTTGTTGATCCATAAAGTGAAACAAAGAGGTTCTCCTCTGCTTGATGCAAATAAACATACACACATATATATCGAAATTATATATCTGTATATATATATATATATATATTTATTTGTTTGAGACTATAGTTTCGAAGACTTGGTCTTCATCATCAGTCTTTTTTAATTGTTCAATATCCATACGGTATTGATCCCATGAAAAATAAAATTTATAATTTAAAAAAGACTGATGATGAAGACCAAGTCTTCGGAACTATAGTCTCAAACAAATAAATAATATATATATACAGATATATAATTTCGATATATATGTGTATGTATGTTTATTTGCATCAAGCAGAGGACAACCTCTTTGTTTCTCTTTGTGAACATACAATTTTGTTTAAGATTTGGAATTTGTCACTCTGCTTAAATATTACTGTATAACTCATTCTCCATTTATTAACATGAATATTTCAATACTTTTCAATAAATAAATAATTTGTAAACACTTGTCATTGATTTATTTTATGTGACTAAGTAAACCCTTTAATTCAGAGGTTCCCAAACTTTTCCGAGTCCCTTAGTAAAAGTACCTATGTTTAATCGTCAGTAAGAGATAAAAATAAATAATAAATACATTTTTAGCTTCTCACTTTGTTTTTAATTAGGCCAAATGTTTTGCTTAAATTAATTATGAAGCTTCACGGCTCTCCTGTGAAGAGTTTCAGGCGCACAGTTTAGGAACCTCTGCTTTAATTTATAAATTTAAATTCTACATAAGCCACTTAAGTTTTGGAAGAATCATATACATAATATAACTGCGAATTCAGTAAAAAGCCTACTTTTAAAGCGTGAATACTTTGATAAGAACGATTTTCAAAAAATTCAAATTAAAGGGGTGAAAATGAAAAAACAAAAATCACGGTTTCATCTTAATTACAACGGAAATGCCAGAGTTAATAAATTAAAATTTGGCAGCTCTCTGTACACTAAAATCACCGCCTAAGACGGGCTTTACAGCAAGTTGATTTAATAAAATTTAAAAGAAATTAAACCTGTTTGTATTTTATCCACCCTCGAATAATCCACTTTTGAATTAGTGACCAAGAATTTTCTTTTTACACAGTGTAAGTATTTATATACCCCGTACAAGATTCAATCATAACTTATACATTAGTTATTTCAGGAAAAAAAAACTATTTTATTCTAATATTTACAAATAATAGTTCTTAAATTTGGAATCATGCGTTTTTTACTTTTAAGTAAAAAAGTAAGTTTTCTGATTTAAACATGTTTTTCGAATCTCTACACACACACACTCACACACGCACGCACACACTGCCGACATCAATTACAAATTATCCAATGGGGGCGATTATATAAGCGTGTGGTCAGGTCGAGGTGAGTTTCCCTCGCAGGCTACTTTTATCAAATAAAGAAATGAACATTCAATTGGAAATATCGGTCAAACAAACAAACCACTTTTGGTTAATGGGACGGAAATAATTCATTAAAAATTATATACCTTATGAATATTGGCAATATCGAATAAAATTAATTTTTTGAATAATTTTATTGAGATTTTATGACGTTGTATTTATAATATAGCCATAAATGAACAATTTAAAATATTATTTAAGTTTATTATTGATTACTTATGTACTTATTTTGGGTATTTTCGAAATTTTATGCTGCCCCCATAATCATATGGTTCAAAATAAATAAAAAAATAACCCCAAGTTTCAAGTCTTCTCTATCTCAATTTTAACCTGTGTCCCACGGTGTTCTAAGTTTCCCATCAAATAACATGGGGTTTTTGGCATTGAAGGATCAATTTTTTATTCCGGCCAAAGTAATGGTTCAAAAAATTTGAAACTCTGTAGACTTTATCCTTATAATAGTAGCTATCTTTCAGAATTTTTACAGATTTTTAGCTATTAAAACTTTGGTGTCTATAACTTTTACTAACTGTTTATAGTCTTGTAATTAAATTATAATCACTGAAACGCCTGATGAAGCCTAAATGAAATTGGCGAAGCGTCACTAAGACTTCTTTAAGACATTTCTGAAATGACCACCTTCATTTTCATGGTCCCAGAGGTCATCCGCATTTTAGAGGTATAATGTTGTCCAAATTGAAGCATACATTCTGCCGAGATTATAGGGACCGTGCATTAAACATAGAGGCAGTACTACTGCCGAAGGTAGCGCTCTCTTGTGTTTATTTATTCAAATGATTTGGGAGAATTAAGGAAAATATTCTATTATAGTATACTATATATCATAGATAAAATAGTGCACAGAGTCTAGGGGGCCGTGAGCGAGTCTCTTTGTCATGGACGTTTAATAAATCATCCCCCAAAGCTTACATTTTCGTCGCCAGTTGTCGCTAAAGTCGTGACGCACGGTCCCTATTCTAATAAGAGCCTTTTGTCTCTTTAGTATTAATTTTCCGGAACTGCAAACAACGATCCGAGTCTTGAAAAAGTTTCACTTTTTCTCCAATAAATAAAAAAATTTAATAAATAATATTAATTATTATTAATATTTAATGAAAATAATGGAAAACAGCTGACAATGTTATATAACTTAACATGGTTTAACTCTTTTCTTAAAGGATCACCTTCTTTTTCATGGGTGCACAGGTCATCCGCATTCTAGGGGTATAACGCTTAGCTGTCCAAATTGAAGCATACATTCCGCTGAGATGTATAAAAAAATATATTTAATAATAGTAGACATATGACCTCATTCTGCAATTCACTATCAACCATTGATTATGGTCTTTTAGCCTTCCACTATCTTATATCACAAGATTGTTATCCAATTTGGGTGTGCCTTGTGAGGTCAAGTGATCTGAGTTCTTTTTCTTTTTTTCCTACTGTGTACTTTGTTCGATGAAAAGCCAGCCAGATCTCTAATTGTCTTCGAATGATTTGTCTACATGTCAAATCTGAACCTCATCACGAAAATAAATCCCAAATAACACTTTCTAATCATTCAATTAATTAAAAGAAATTGATAAATGGCTCTCTTTTATTTTCTCTTAATCTACCTATAACCTATGATAGGTATTAATCAAAAGAACTTAATATGCTTAATTAATAATCGGCACGATCGACAAAATTGAATATAATTAATAAAAAAATTTCAATTGAAGAGAATTTGTTTTGCCGAGAAAAGAAGAGTTGTTTATTCATAGAGGGAAATTAATGAGGTTGTCCTTTGCTTGATACAATAAACTGCAACGGATCGTTGCTAAACTTTATCCAAATTCATTTGAAATATTAATATGTTCTAGAGTAAAGTACTTTAAAATATAATTTTACTAAAAACTTTATTTAACCTTTTTGTGGGTCCCAAGGTACTTAATTAGGATATTAAATTTCATCAAAATTGGTTAAGTCATTTTCAAGATATTTAGAAAAAACTAAAAAAGTACTGAAATAAAGTACTAATGTTTGTGGACCGATATGTACCAAAAACTAATCAGCGCTTCATTTTGTTAAAATACTGGTAGGTTTTCAATTTCAATTCATTCGGTGCAACGGTGTGGAAAAATTCGTGGACGAAAAAAACGATAACACACACACCCATCCATCCATCCGCACGCACTTCCAAAAAAAATGGCACTTTTTGGCCTCTCGGCGAGATCCCAGGTAATTTTTTGGCAAAACCGTCACGTGCTAAAATTCAATCTCATTGAATACTTCAATTTGTGACCTTAATTGAGTCCATGGGTTCCGTAGTCTTTACCTGAGGACCCTTTGAAGTCGCGCTTGCCGCGAGACCGATTCCAATACTTTCTCCCATGCTTCGCATTGGATACAGTAAAAAGACGAATATAAATAAGTATATCGTGGGTTTATTGCAAAAAGTCATTAAGTACACTTTTGAAATAATTAAGTACATCAAAATAACTCACAGGTGTTTGTGTTATTTTGATGCATATAATGAGTTTTTGCATCAATAAATATGATCGATACTGAACAATTAAGTACTTTTAGATTTAAATCCATCAAAAGTGTACTAAGTGACTTTTTGCAATAAACCCACGATATATAAACTTTATTTATTAGAGACTTAAGGTTTCAAAGGTTTGAAATTCATTAAAGATATTTTATATGTTCTTTTAAATGAGCTCTTTTGTTTGTTATATAGCTAGCTTGCTATAACAACAAAACGAATTTCCCTAAATCCAATTGGATAATTGAAGCCATGGGAGATAACAAATAAAATATTTATAATTAAAAGTCTGATGAAGAAAGCCATACCTTTCAAACTATAGTCTATAATAAATAAATTATATATACCTATACTTATTTATATTCGTAATATATATGTATTGGTTTATTTGCATCAAACAGAGGACATTCATTCTACTATATAAAATTTGTCGACTTTTCGCTTAAATAAAGTGCCTATTAGTGTCGATATAATGTACTCTGTCTCCACTATTTCAAAGCATTATAGATAAATTAAATAAGTACCTAAGATGAATTCTTTTTTGAAAATTCATGCTCTATTGCATTTGCCAAACGGACTAATTTGATAAATTTTAATTAGCTGATATATTAAAGAAAAAATTGAATGAATTTTTAGTAAACCCAGTTTAATTGAATGAACTGAAAAAATCTTTAAAATAAATTATTTTATAATACGAAAAAGGAAAAAAATATTTGTTACGTTTTTGAAAGGATTTATTTTCCCAATATCTAACAAGAAGAAATCCAATTAACTATTGTATTACCTAAAGAATAGAATATCTTTATAATTCATATAACTTGGAAACAGTAGCTTCTATTGAATTTAATCAAAAAGACTTTTTATTTAGAATAAAATTTACTATATTAAAGTTCATTATGACCTAAAGTATTCCTCGAATGGTTAGGCCGTATTTGTTGGATTTCTATGAAAATTTGAATAAAATATGGGTTTCTGAAAAAACCGGGCAAAGTTTAGAAAAACTCTAATGAAGTAATTGGTAGGAAATAACATTTGTCTATATAAAGGTTTTTATAATTAATTGGCTCAGATCAATAGATTAGTAGATGGAAGGTTTTTTAGGTAATTGTTTTGGAATTTTTTCTGGAGAAACTAAACATTATTTTTCAATTTCCTTGCTGGTTCTGATTATATAGTAGTCCCCTTTAATATGAGAAAAAATTTCAACGAAATCTGAGTCATCGACTGACTTCACTTTTTCGATTCAAAAAATTATTCGATCAAATATTTAGATCGAACGTTTTGGTTGAATATCTTTAAAATTCATATAACTTTAAAACCGTACTTTTTAGGGAATTTAGTCATAAAAGACTTTTTTATTCATAATAAAATTTACTATAATAAAGTTCATTATCTCCCAATCTATAGCTCAAAGGGTTAGGCCGTATTTGTTGAATTTCTATGAAAATTTGAATAAAATAAGGGTTTCTGAAAAAACCAATGAAGTTGAGAAAAACTCTAATGAAGTAATTTCTAGTAAATCATATTTGCTACATAAAAGGTCATTATAATTAATTGGCTCAGATTAATAGATTACTAGATAGAAGGTTTTTTTAGGTAATTGTTTAGGAATTTTTTCTGGGGAAAAGGGTTTCTGAAAAATGGAGAAAAACTCTAATGAAATAATTCCAGATTTTCTATAAAATATGTAAAATTATAAGCAGCTAAATATATTTGAGTATGTACTTGACTTATCACAATACTAATTTCAGAATATATACATTATTAATTTAACATTTACACTTAACCTGTAAAAATGTATGATTTCTAAACAAATTTCGCCAGATATCTTTCGAGAAGATTTATTTGTTATTTCTAATATTATTTTTTGTAAAAAGGATATAGCTTCCTGTAAATTAATTAAATTATTGCTAAAAGCAAGAGGGCGCACAGATTTTATTTTCTTCAGGGCGCTGAATATATAGTAGCTACTTCTCTGTACAGAACCCTTGGTGTGCATGCGCGTAGTTAAGGGGGGAGGGGCAAAGGGGGCACTGCCCCCCCTAGAAAACTCATTGCCTCCCCCTTAAAAAAATTGAGTCAATATCTCAATAACTATTTATGCTATGAGATTAATTTTATTCTTAAAAAATCAATACAGATTGAAAAATGTACATCTCAAAAAAAATTATCTTCCCGTTAGCCCAGTAAATAGGGGAGTTTCACCTTATATTAATTGCGCGAAAAGATTTTTTTTTAGGGTCGTTTGGTATGGTGTGGGTATGCCAAATCTAAGTTTGCGACCTCGAAAGTCTGGGGGACAAATTTTGGCGGCCGAAAAACCTCGAAATTTTCGGACTTTTTCCAGTTTTTCGCTTATAACTCGAAAATAGTTCATATTTTATAATAAATAACCATTCTATAGTAAATTAAAGAGGACAAATTTTCGCATTGATTAAAAAAAGAAATGCAAAATTGGTCTAGTAGTTCGATTTTTAATGGGGATCCAAAAAACAACCCCCAAGATCACTTTTGAATATCCCTAAAACTCGCACTTTTTTCGATTTTTCCCATTTTGACCATGAAGGAGCAGCGTTTTCAACAAAGAAGTTTCTATACATTTTAAAACTAGATTAAATTTGCTACAATTTAAACAAAGTTTCATATTAATTGGATAATGGTAACCCGTGTCGCAATGAGGTTGAAATTTTGAAAAAAATGCAATTTTTTGCAAAAAATCTCAGTTTTTCCTTCATAAAATGAAAAGCACTCATCCTAGAAACTTGATTTCTATCTCATTCTCTAGAAAATTTTATTGACTTGAACGTATACTTGGACCGCTTTTTTGTTAAAACTCTTTGATTTATAGATATCCTACATTTTCCGGACAGGATATTTTTGCAAAAAGTTGCAGTTTTTCCAACAAAAATTTGGTTGGGCGGTCGCCACACCTCGCTCAAACCCTGGCGCCGCCACTGTGGCTGCCCCCTCTAGGAAAATTCCCTAACTACGCCAATGTTGGTGTGCGTGGCGGATTCGCTCTTGGCCGGTTTATTTAATAGGCACATATTTTTTTTGAGACTATTTAATTCAATGTACAAAAAATCTTCAAAATAATTTATTTTATTATAAGAAAAAGCTAAAAAAAAATTTCTTTACGCATTTGAAAGGATATATTTTCTCAATTTCAATCAAAGAAGAAATCCAATTAATTATTATACTATAAATTTGAATAGAATTGAATTTTTTATATATTTATATATCTGTTATCTATGGCGATTGATCGTCTGTGTATAGGATTTTCGATTGGATTAGGAGAAGTTGTTCCACTCGACATGTTCGGTTCGGTTCCCCCCTTGGGTGCAAATTTAGGTCATAGAAAGTGAGTGTTTTCTGCGCCTCTGCTCTAAAGCGGCTCCCGGGGACCTGACTTTGTATTTATTTATTTATATTATTTATCCTCTCTCGCCTTGTGTCCACGTGCCTGCCGTCTTACCCCTACAAATAGTGAATTTTCGTATACCTAAAACCACTCATGTAATTCTTATATAACCGAAATACAATATATTACCTCTATTCACCTTCTTTCTTATTTTTCTACGTTTTATTATATTTAATTATTTTTTCCATTTATGAATATTTATGAACCGGCAAAGGAAATTTATTATACATCGCGGTTCGCACTTGTTTTTTTTTGTTTTTTTTTTTTTTTTTAATAAATAATGATTTAATTTAAAATCTGTTTAAGGGGATTTGGGACAGCTTATCTATCTGGTTGATCTTCGAAAAATCTTTTGTATTTCTGCAGAGTGACAACGTCTGCCTAATAAATTTTTTAATAAAAAAAATTGTAATTTCGAACAAAATATCTTTGTTTTGAAAATATTAATAATAATTGGTGAACATACATAACAAAAAAGGTCCAATACCAATGAAATTTAGTTTTTTACTAATCGGAAACTATACTGAACACAATGCGAAAAAATAATCAAAATCGGTTCACAATTAGCGAAGAAATCGAGTAATATAGTTACAAAAAAAAAAAAAAAAAAAAATTCAGTCGAATTGAGCACCTCTTCCTTTTTTGAAGTCGGTTAAAAAGAATATTGAGATAAATTTTTTCTCATTATAAACATTTATTTAACACAAAAACGATTTCAGGAAATAGAGCTGGAATTCTACACTGGTGTTTTTGTTATATTCTGTTGGCTGCAAATAATTTTTTATTTTTTACATTTATGAATAACTAATTAACTAGACTGTCAAATTTATTAAAAAATGTATCATTCGATTTATAAAAGTTGAATTATTGATATGTTTAAATTTGTTGAAAATGGTATAATTTGTATAGAAGTTATGCCCTTTTAAAAGCTCGGTCCATTTACTTTCACGTTAAAAGGACAATTTTCAATAATTTATTTCTCGGTAATGGGATAGACGATCAACTTCACATTTCTGGAATAAATATTTAATAACATCAATGATTCGATGGTAAAAATCTGAGAATTTTCTTTTAAAAATGATAAACAGTCCGAACGCCCTTAAATGAAATATTCAAGGATCAAAGTTTTATTCATTTATAAACAATTTTATACATATATCTTATTATATTAATTGGGAAATTTTTGTATATATATGAGCAAGGGCGTACCTAAGGGGTGGTGGAGGGCAAGTAGGGACGTGCCCTGGCGCCATTCAAATTCATCTCTCGGCCTCTTCTTTTGAGGGACAATCTTTTTTTATAGCCGATGATTTTAACATTTTTATTTTCTTAAATCTTATTGGCTATTTTATTATCTTTATGGGGAGTAGCGA
Organism: Forficula auricularia; assembly: GCA_024734495.1. Taxonomy (NCBI): domain Eukaryota; kingdom Metazoa; phylum Arthropoda; class Insecta; order Dermaptera; family Forficulidae; genus Forficula; species Forficula auricularia. The sequence goes on from JALMQS010000906.1 coordinate 607,109, forward strand.
AAGGCAAATAAAAAAATCTAAAGATACAATAGTTCGAAAAGCAACGTCCCTTATTGAACAAAATGGAGAATAAAAATAAAATAGCCGTCTCAAACCTAGCTTTTTGCCTACATTCAGGCGGCCCTGTTTACCCATGATAACCCAAAAACTAAAAGTCGTAGAAAGTCCATTCTGGTGTCAAAATGTTTGGATTTTCAATCGGAAGAATTAATTAGTATTGGGGCTCTCTTTTTATAGAAATACTATTCAAAAATACTGCTTAAATAAAAAAATGTTTTTCTACCTAAATTTATTAAATAAATATTTTTACAAATTTATGGAATCATTAGTTGTTTAAGATAATAAAATCTCGTAAAATATCATTTTTTCGATGTTTACTCATTTGGGATTTTTGCAGAGTAAAATGCCATGGGTTTGCTCAATTTTTTGTATCAAATTAGATTTAGCCGTTTTTGAGATATTAAAAAAAAAAAAAACTAAGCGAAAAACCACTTTTTTCACGACGATTATAATACTTGACCATACTCTGCTGTGTATGAATTTTTTACTTAATGTAAACTTATGTTTATTTTATAATTAGATAATTTACGAAAAGTTGCAACTTTGATGTTCGTCCTAGGAGTCATTTCCAAGTGGTACCCCCTGTCTAATTTAATTGTTTTTTCTTATTAACAGGTTGGGGTGTGTCAATAAATAATTTAATTTTTTTCAATTCCCTTTGAATAATAGTTTTTCAATTTTGAAACTAGAACTAAGACATTGCAAGGATACCAAATGCAAGTCCTGACCTGTTTCACACTATTCGATATTAATTTTTTCTTCTTCTTCTTCCTAATAGGCGGTTACGCCTGTTCTTCCAATTTATTAATTAGCCGGTGATAAAAGATTGATGCCATCTTTTTTCGCATTCCTCTGCTTCTTGTTCCTTGTGGACGGTTGGTTGTCACGAACGATTTTCGGCAAACGGTTTTCAGACATCCTCTCAATGTGATCGGCCCAGCACCTTTTCGAATGCCTACCCAGTCGGCTATGTCTTGAAGCTTGCTTTGTTCCCTGAGGTCTTCACTGGGGATTTTGTCTTGTATGGTCTTGCCGTGGATAGTTCTTATGATCCTCATCTCTGTTGTTCTGAGAAGTTGTTTCGTGAGAGTCGTATCTGCTCTTGATTCGGCACCATAAGTAATTACCGGACGGACGCAGGTTTTGTATATCCGTACTTTGCCTTCTGGAGATAGGTATTTGTTTTTCCAAATCAGGCTATACAGGCATCCGGAAATTCTCGCACTTTTGACCACTTGGAACTTGACTTCATCTCCCACATTCCTCTTGCTTGATATTTCAACTCCCAGGTAATTGATTTCTGAGAGTTGTTCTATCGGGGTGTTGTTTATTCCTAGGTTACATGTGAGAGGAGTCTTAGCAATGACCATAGATTTTGTCTTGGTTGTGGATATTTTCATGTTGAGCCGTACGGAATTAGTGTTGAATGTGTCCAGAAGGACTTGGAGATCTTCTTCATTCTCTTCCATCAAGACCGCGTCGTCTGCATAGCACACTATCTTAATATTTCTTAATCTATCTACTCTTATTAAACGACGTATATATATTTGTATCTTGGTTCTATTTTGAAAACGGCTTTACCGATTTTGATGAAATTCACGGGTTAGGGGGTTTTTGGGGTGACAATTCGATCTGTCACGGCCTCATCTTCGACAAAATTGTTTTTGATGGGTTTTTTCGTAATCAAATTAATTATTCTCAGGTAGACAAATCCCATTCTTAGGGTTTTAAAAAAAGGTTTCCCTTTTCCTTTTGTGCTCAGGCAGACAATGGGTCGGGTAAATCCTTTATTCTCAAAGGCCTTGAAGAAGTATTGTGATTGTGGATTTTAACATATTTTGTTGTCCTTAAACGTTTTATAATTGTTTTTATAATGAACTTTATTTATTTAATAGAATAAAAAATAATCAAGAGCAGATCTCAATTTTCTGAAAAAACAACACATTTTGATAGGTTTTATTTATTAACAATTGGATGAATAAAAATGAATCATATGGTTGAATCAAAACAGGTGCAGGAGATGGGGTGCAGTGGTGGGTGATTCGGGGGTAGGGCGAGGTTTTGGGGGTGGGGTCGAGCGGGGTGGAGGTGGGGGGGGGGGGTACAGTGGGCGAATATTATATATTTTTGTATTTTTTTTAATTTGAAAGCGGCTCTCAAATAAAAATCGACCTTTTTATCAGAATTTTAAATTAATTTAAAAATAATATTAAAATAAAGCTTTTAACTGATGGAAGAAGTTACCGAGCATCGCTAGGTGCCTCCAGGTACTTACTATTTTTCTAGGAACGTTCTTTATACCCTAAGTAAGAAAATCTTAAATTAAAATGAATTTCAATTGGAAGTGATTAAATTCACCTAAACTCCAAACAGAGTTCCAAGTCTTGAAAAAGTTTCACTTTTTTCCTTCAATTATTTTTATTGTTCAACCAAGAAACTTTCAACGTAATTGATACTAAATCTTATGTCCGGCTATTCTTATATGATTTAATATAATATTGTCGATGTAACGAGTAAACTGGATTACTTGGCATCTCTCATAATGCATTTTAATTTCGCTCTCGATTTATTGCCCATAAAAATGGTTAAGTTTTATTCGAATAATTAGAGATGCTTTCTGTAGATAATGCTTTCCGAGTCGTGAATTGCACTCCTGTGAAAAATCGACTACAATAAATGAACGTAGGTCCTTAATAGAATAAGCCAAGTTACATAATATGGGAAACCGAGCGCAACCGACCGTGCAATCGACGGACAAATATACTGGAAATAAGAAAAAAATTTCAAGTCATATTTCACCTAAATATGCAGGCCATCCGGGCCTAATCACCCGCCCATATATTCCCTATCTTGACGTTATTCTTCCTTGTGGAAGGATTTCGATATGATGATATTTCAATCAAAATAGCTACTTGTTTGTCATCAGCGCAATATTAGAGAAATTTCAGTAGATAAAGCAAACCCTAAATCCAGAGGAATAGCCACGGGGGGGGGGTTAGAACCCCCCTCCAAGGGCAGGGCTCATTGGATGAGTAACGGCAACGAAAAACCCTTTCTAATCGCAAACTAACCGTAATTAAATATATTTCATATGTTTAATCAAGAATTATGTGTTTTTTAATTTCCTGGAGTACCTTTTTAGTCCAGTTAAATTGTTCTCTAAAGGGCCCTTCGCGAGAAAGTTTTGAAGTAGTTTTTTGATCCTATATGTTTTTTGGAGTGCTGAATCCGAATCTGAGGTTTGCTAACAAAATTTCGTGACGGAACATTGTCAAAAATGCAAAAAAAACGTAAAAAATCTCATTTTTTGGCGGTTTCTTTTTCTTATAGCTCGAAAACAATCAACTTTTCGTAAATGACCTTCCTTTTTAAAATGAAAGTTCATAAAACTTTCTACAAATTTTATCATTTATAATTTTTTCTTTGACCAACCGTTCGGGCTTAAGCGCTAGTTGAAGATTGGCGTATTGTTTCTTTTTCCACAAATCCCAAAAACTCGCACTTTTTTCGATTTTATTTTCCCATTTTGACCATGAAAGAGCACGTAAAGAGCCGAAGACATTACAACTACCCTTAAACTTTCCGGGTAAAAACACAATTTAACTGGACTATTTGTTTTAATAATAAAAAATTCCCACAAAATTTTTGCTTTTTGGATTGACCTCCCCATGAAAATTTTCTGGCTAAGCCAATGCCTAAACCTTTGGCGTGGTTATGGAATTTTCCTGGGGGGGGGGGGGGCGAGTCTAGCCACCACAAGATTTCAATTTCGGTAATCCGACTAGAGATCAACTAACTTTTTAGTAGAATTGACAAATTTTTGAAGTAACGAAATAATTTAATGAGAAATACATAAGGGATGCCTCGTAATAATGGAGGGGCAATGAGTTTTGTAGGGGGGGGGACTACACCCTTGCTCTCCCCTCTTAACTACGCCTATGTAAACTTCCTTAATTATATAATTATATTTTTAATGATATCTTCTGCTTGATATAAATATTTTCTTTTATTTTCTGAACTTTTTTATAAATTGTTAGGCAATAAAGGAAGCAAATTATTTTTTTTATAAAAGTCATCGTTTCGGCCTTAATTTGAGTCTTTGTCAGGGATAAAACATTCAGAAAACAAGGCTTTTGATTTAATTTCCTTTTCCTTTTGGCTCTAAATTTATTGAAATTCATTTCAATTAAAGTTGCAATATTTTCATTAATTTATTTGTAACGGCCGTAACATAATGATGGTTTTAAAAGTATTCATTTTCAGTCAGAATTAGTAATATATTATTTTAATAATTTTTTTATTTTTATTTTTTTACTTTATCAAAAGGAACATGAAAAATATTGAGGTGCATGAACGAAAAAGTGGAGTGCTTGAATTTTTTTATCTAAAAATAGGCTAAAAATTTAATACATAACTAACAATTGTCTTAATATAGTCGTATAGTGAACATGAAAAAAAAATATTTTAAGAAATATGAGTGGTTTTGTGGATTCATAGGTGTTCATATTTTGAGTATAATCACTAGCTCAAAAACCAATAATAATATTAAAACAAAGTTTTGTTTTGTTATTTGATATTACATTTAAGGACTGATTAGATTTTTGATGATATCGAATTACAAAAACTTGAAATTTTTTAAAATTATCACTGTCTCTAAAATATAATTTTCCTCATTTGAACTATAACTGCCTCCATTAATATATCTTCTTGATTTCGAATAATTGTTTTTTATCCAAATAGTTTATTTTATTTTATTTATTTAACAAAGTATACAAACATAGAACCTTAGGTCCCACCTAGTGTTTATACATAATTTAGAAACAATATTTTACAAAGTTGGCAAAAGTGTTCACCACAAATTTTGAAGGTGAACAAGAGAAAAAAGTAGAGAAAAATTAGAAGACATCAAGTTTTAGCCGATTTTGAAAATAAAAGTAATCCAAAACACAATTTTAAGAAAAAAGTTATTTATAAAATAAAAAACAAAAATATTTTTACAAAAAAAAGTAAGTTAAATGAATAAAGAAAGAACCCCACAAAAGATAAAAATGTTCTAAACACCCTATAAGAGACCTTATTGATATTATTTTATTTATTTTTTTTTAAAGGGCCTCCACATCTCTCCATATAGCCCTCCGATAGGATCCGGTTGAGTGGCTCAGGGTGTGGCCACAGCAGAACGGTGTGAAACCTTAGTATGCTGCGACCAAGAATAAAATAATAATAATAATAAAAATAAAAAAGCGAATACCGCACGTCGTCCAAACAATAAAAATAAATAAATAAATACACTGGGAAGAATAAATAAATAAATAATCAATTAAATAAAACAAAAAATAGAATAGAATATGTAATTATAATCAAAAATAAAAACAATATTAAAATTTTTTAAAAAGAAATTGATGCGCTCTAACATCCTATAAAAGAGTTAAATATAGACCCCCGTATATTGATATTATTACTCAAAAAGTAAAAGTATTAATATTTCGTCAAAATAAATTAACACGTTCTACACACCCTAAATAGGTTTTTCGGACACCCTGTATAATGATATATGAATTATTACTGGTCGTTCTAGATGATTCCTATTTTATATTTTATTTTATTTTTCTTACTTTTGTGATTTCAATTTTCTTCGAATTTGATAAAGATAAAAAAGTCGACCAATTTATTAAATTTCTTTTCAATTCCAAGCGAGTCTTCCTGGGTGCTAGTTCTCAATTCTTTAATATTAGAGAAGACAATTCGGTATTTTCTAGAGAATCTAGGAACAAATAGAGTAAGTACCTACATTCTTCTCAGCTTCTATTAAGAGTTCCTAACTAGACAAATCATTAGATCAACTAACTTTTTAGTAGAATTGACAAATTTTATAAGTAACGAAATAATTTAATGTAAAATACAAAGGGATGCCTCGTAATAATGGAGTTTTAATTTTTCTAAGGGGGGGGGGCAATGAGTTTTGTAAGGGGAGAGGGCCTTGTCCTTCCCCCAACTATAAATAAATATTATAGGTATTAGGGTGGCCCAAAAAAATCAATATTTTTTTATTTTTGATCTCGGATAGAAATATATTAATTTAACATGTTTTTAAAATGCTCACCAAAAATCAGCTCAATTAAAAATTTTTAAGAGGTCACTCAAGATTTTTAAAAATTTCCAAAATGGTAGAATATTGAATTTTTTCTTCAAAAACTAACCCCCTCCCGTACATGAATATAAACAATTTTATTAAATATAAGTGAGGGGCCAGGTAGTATGGTAAAGTCAAGTGGATGGCCACATCAGAACGCGTCATCTTATTTATTGATATTTTTAATAAGTTAAGAATGATTCGTAAATGATGGCCAAAGCAACAGGTTACAATCAATGAATATTTTTCCCCGTATATTTACAGGAATAAAATAATTTGAAATTAAAATTTGAGTATCGTATTATATAATGAATGATTCATTTTTCCGTTGACTCGTAGGATTGAGTCGGGAAAAGGGCCCTTGGAATGAACCTTAACGACCTTGATCGCGCGCTCAGATCCGGGTTGACTGGCCCTTCCTGGTCGGGGTTCGTTCGGGGTAACCCCCGGGTGCAAAGCCACTTGAAAATGTCCCTTAGCCCGCAAATGCCTTGTATTGTTTGTGCCGTGTCCCAGTTGGAGAGAAATCGAGGTTATTCCATAGCGGCGGCGGCGTTGCTTTCACTTACTCGAGGTTACAACATCCTCACTAACACCAAAACTCTGCAGCCGAGACCGACCACGGATATCTTAAGCCGTGCATCTATCTGCTCGTGGGCCTCTCCATCAAACACAATCACTGCATTCCTAATTTATATTCTCTTTGCTACAAGAACAAGAAAAATTAATCGACAAATAATTTCATTTTTAATAAATTATTGTAGAAAATATTCTATGTTCTTCTTTATGGATTAAGCGAGAAATGTTAAATTATTAAATCATTTTTTTGCTTAATTAAAGATTAAGTACCTGGCAGACCGATCATAGACCCTATTAACCCTATCACGTTTAACCCCCTAGCAGCTGAACGACCTCTCCTTAAAAATGAACTTTTTCCAAATTAGGGGTCTCGTTTACAGGTACAAAAACCACTAAAGTAAAGAAAATTATGAAAAAGTCAGAATACGATGTTACACCCTTGAAAATGTTCCCCTAAATAAATACCTACTCAAATAAAACAATCAAAATCGTTTTTAAATCGCTTTTAAATTCATTTGAAATAAACTTGTCTTAACGCTTTTAATTATTTAATAAAATATTTATTTAACTGTTTTGCACTAATCTCTGACGCTTCTCGTGGACGTTGCTATTGATGGTATTATCGTATATTTTAATTATTTTGTTTATTTATTTATTATTTAAATGTATTAAATTTTAATATGTTAAAAAATATTTCAATAGGTTAAAGTGAATGAACTTGATTGATGAATAAATAATGTGTTCCTAATCTCAAGAGACGTCCCAACCAACGTTTCGATAAAACAAATAAAAATAATTATAAATGAGAATGAAATCGATCTTATTTTATCGATTTCATCTATCTGAAGGTTCTCGGTAGTATTCAAATATAAGAAAATAGAATTTTGATTAAGAATTTTGTCATTTAAAAGAAATTGTATGAAAAGATTTAATTTCTTCGCTCCGGGAGCGAATCAACTAGAAATGCCAAAAGGTTTTATTTAATTTCTCATTAGATATTTATTCAAATCTACTGAAATTTAATATCTGTGTGTTATTTTCATTTATCTTTTATATAAAATAATTATTATTAGGAAATTTGCATTTTAAAGGGTAGTTTATTTGAAGTCTAATCTGAAAAAACGCTAATAACTCCGATGAAAGTTTTTTTAAAAATATGAAATTAATAGATATTATAAAACAATTAATTATCAATAATTCAATTCAATTTTGAACGAAATCGATTCAGTACTTTTTGAGAAAATTGTCAAAAACCATCTGAACCATCTAAAAAACGATGTTTTTTGGAAGCAAGAGATGCGTTGAAAAAAGTTTAAAAAGTCATATGAAACGAAACATTGACTTGTGACATGGAGGTGGAATTTTAAAATGTTTTTAAAACGGCCTTTCATAGACGGTTCAGATGGTTTTTGACGATTTTCTCAAAAAGTACTGTATCGATTTCGTTCAAAATTGAATTAAATTGTTAATAATTAATTGTTTTATAATATTTATTAATTTCTTAATTTTAAAAAAATTTCAAAGGAGTTATTAGCGATTTTTCAAATTGGACTTCAAATAAACAACCCTTTAAAATGAAAATTTCCTAATAATAATTATTTGATATAAAAGATAAATAAAAATAACAGACAGATATGAAATTCCAATAGATTTGAATAAATATCTAATGAGAAAAAAAATAAAACTTTTTGGCATTTGTAGTTGATTCGCTCCTGGAGAGAAGAAATTGAATCTTTTCATACAATTACATTTAGACTACAAATTTCTTAATCAAAATTCTATTTTCTTATATTAGAACAGTACTTCGAACCACCAGATAGATGAAGTCGATAAAATAAGATCGATTTCTTTTAATTTATAATTATTATGATCTGTTATATCGAAACGATTTGTCGCCATCAGAATTATTTGTTATTGATTCAAGTCCATTCATCTACAATATTTGAATATCTTTTATCTCGTAAACTATTGATTTTAGACATTTGACTCATATTAACTTATCTGTTAAAAATTATATCTTCTTTAATAAAGTTCATTATATAAATTAGTTTACCTCAAAGGGTTAGGCTGTAATGGTGAAATTTAAGTGTAATGTTAGATAAATACTGCTCTAGCGATCTAGATATTCTACATATAAAAAAACTCTAATGAAGAAACATTTTAATATTTTAATTTCCTATCAGAAAGTTCATTATCTATAGCTCCGATGACTATTTAAGTACTAGAGAGGATTCAAATTTCAAAATTAAATAATTTTTTGAGAATAAAGTAAACATTATTTTACAAAAATAAAAGCGATTTTAGATAAAGGGTGAAAATTATTATTGAAATCCGAGTCATGAACCAAATTCCATATTTTTTTAAATTAAAAACACCAAGAATTAATTAATATAAGAACATTGAAAAACTTTAATTATAAATTATTATTGAAAACCTACCTGTGCATAATTATTTTAATTAAGAAAAAACCGAGGAGTGAACCGCGACCTAATATCGTGTACACCTACTTCCACTTCCACTTTCATTTCCAAGTAGAAGACACTGGATAAAAAGGTATTATCTAAGGAATTCCAAAATAATTCCACATAATTCCAAAGAGGTGTACACCTAATTCCAATCTCGGTTCGGAAAAAACCTATCGAATTAAAGTATATTTTGTATTATCTAATAGAACTAGTCAAATCGTATGAAACCGAGGCAAAATAAATAAAATAAAAATAATAATAATACAATAATATTGTTCCTGAATTCTTAAAACGGATATATTTATTAGTAGTAATTTAATAATCAATTTTCTTTAATAGATATAATTTCCAATAAAAAGCGATTTTACGTTTGTTCCATGTTAGTTAAAATGGGAATAACCTCTTTTGTGTTTGCAAGGTATATGTGTGTTATCTACAAGTATATTGATAACAACTGATTCATCTTTAAGGAAGTAGTCATAAAGTAAATTGTCATCGGGCGGAGAAAATGCCTGACTGGTCACCTGAAAGTAAACTTGACACTTTCAAGTACACATTAACCCTAAGCTTTAGGTCACATTGTTTTTGTACACTTTCACTTTAGGGTCATATCACTGCATATAAATAAGTCAATTCGAATCAAGTTGTCTTGTTCAACTCACGTTCTAAAGATATTTATGATGTTGGAAATATTCAAACAGAACATAACGAGAATATGTTTTCTATTATCCTGTTTTAATTTGAATTCTCGTTCGGCCACTTTACTACAAAATAAAGCTACATGATACATGTTACATGTTCTATATTTGTTTTCCTTCAAAATAGTGACGTGTTCTATTAATAAATTCGATTTTATTCGACACACTCTCACATCATTTATAATTTTCATTATTTTTTTATTTATAAATGAAAATCAATGAGGTTAGCCCCTGATTGATACGAATAAACATACACATCTATTATTTTGATTATATATGCCCATCGATTAAATTAATAAGTTGTAAGGAAATAAGGACAATAGCTTATGAAAGTATTTTTTATTTTATACCAACGTTTCGTCAAATTTGTTGACTTCCTCAGGACTCAAACAAATTAATTTCTTTGCATATTTATAAAATGACAAATATGCAAAGAAATTAATTTGTTTGAGTCCTGAGGAAGTCAACAAAGTTGACGAAACGTTGGCATAAAATAAAAATACTTGTATAAGCTATTGTCCTTATTTCCCTACAACAACTTATTAATACACATCTATATTAAAAAAATAGTGTTTGGTAGGTAGGAATTCTCGTTCGTCCTCTTTACTATGAAATATATGGGCCATTCCACGCCAATTGGACGGTTTAAAAATTTTTAGTTTTTTATTTCCTTCATTTTTTGACATTTTTTAGAATCCATCAAAAAAGCCTTCCTGGGAAATTTTGAAATTTTTTGATCACCGGTTTAAAAAATATCGAATTTCAGTTTTCGCTCATAACTTCTTCAAAAATGGTCCAAATTCAATTTTTTAATTTTTGTTTTTTACATACTTTTTAGAAAAAAAAATACAAAACAATTATTTAAAGTTTTTTTTATATGCGATTTTTGAGTTTGAAAGTCTTGTTTTAGAAATCTATGTACACTTAGATTTTTTTGATAATTTTTTATTTTAAACTTCTATTCATTATACAAATTTTAAGACTGGGTTGATAGTGGCTCTATAATAATTACTATTTTTTTTTCGATTTTTGAAAATATTCGAAAAAATTTTATTCTTTATTTACCATTATTAAAACCACTTTTTGGTATTGAGTTAGCTTTTTTTAGTTATTTTGAATTGATTTTTATCGTTAACAGGTGTTTAAAATAAATTATCAGTATTTTAGATCGATTGAAAGAAAATAAAAATAAAAAATCGAAAAAAAATAGTAATTATCATTGGCCCACTATCAACCCGATCTTAAAATTTGTAGAATGAATAGAAGTTTAAAATAAAAAAATTATCAAAAAAATCGAAGAGTATATAGAATTTCAAAAACAAAATTAAAATATTCAAACTCAAAAATCGCATATAAAAACACTTTAAATAATTGTATTCTATTTTTTTCTAAAAAGTATGTAAAAAAACAAAAAATTCAAAATAAAAAAGATTTTTGAATTTGGACCATTTTTGAAAAAGTTATGAGCAAAAAACCGAAATTTTATATCTTTTAAACTGGTGACTCAAAAATCGCATATAAAAACACTTTAAATAATTGTATTCTATTTTTTTCTAAAAAGTATGTAAAAAAACAAAAAATTCAAAAAAAAAGATTTTTGAATTTGGACCATTTTTGAAGAAGTTATGAGCAAAAAACCGAAATTTTATATCTTTTAAACTGGTGATCAAAAAAATTTCAAAATTTACCAGGAAGAGTTTTTTGATGGATACTAAAAAATGTCAAAAAATGAAGGAAATCAAAAATTAAAATATTTCAAACCGTCCGATTTGGCGTGGAATGCCCCATATGAAATCGTACATGTCATATATTTATTTCCATAGAGATTTAAAATAACAGATGTATTCTAATAATAAATTCGATTTTCAATCAATTGATTTATGAATATGAATTTTTAATTTAAATTTTTTTCTTCAATTTATGCGATAGAATATAAATGTAGATATCACTAGTTATCTTTGAAATCTTGTTTTTCGAGTTCTAATAAACGGTATCAGTTTCCAATCCAGCTTTCATAAATTTGATTCAAGCGATATATAACTAATTATACTTTTACTTATACATTTGTTTCTATTAAAACTAGATTTCCAAAAAATAAAATAAAATAAAAATTTGCTTTTTTACTTCACAGCGCTAACATCGTCTAGGTTTGATTTTTACCATCAGGGTAATAAGTTCTGAGACTGTTTTGACGCAACTATTCCATTTGAATGTCTCTCATATCAAATCTTTTATTTCTCTAAAATTCCACATCCCATATACTAGTTAATTATCTGGGAAGGTCTTTTCCTTTTTCCCTATTAACCCACTAAGAAATTCCTTAACAAGGCCACTATCTCACTATCTGAGATCACCAAAAAGACATTTTCTACCACAGTTAAAATATAGAATCCTGAAGATCATGGAATAAATGGACCCTCAAAAATGTTTCCTTAATATTCCTTTGAATTAATTCAATGCTAGAAATGTTAGAAAGTATAGGGATCATGAGTTAAACATAGTACTGCCGAAGGCAGCGCTCTCTTGTGTTTATTTATGCAAATAATTTGGGGGAATTGGGGCAAATATTCTATTATAGTACATATCATAGATAGAAGAGTCCCCGGAGACTAGGTGGTCGTGATTGAGTCTCTTTGTCTTGGACGTTTAATAAGTCATCCCCCAAAGCTTACATTTTCGTCGCCAGTTAGCGCTAAAGTCGTGACGCACGGTCCCTATTATACTAAGAAAAAGTCCAGCATCTATAAAAGCCAGGTTTTCAGAATTGACTATTAGATTCTAGGGAACTAAGAATGCAATTTCAGGAGTCGAAGGTACCGATAAGTGTTTCTTCATTTGTAGAGGAAGATGGAAGCAGGGTGGGCGGCCCAGTCTTTAAAAGTCATAGGGAGAAACATATTTATTTTTTCCTTTAAATAAAAAATTAATAGGTTTTTTGGACAATTTTATATTTTATTAACGTATTTTATTAATTTTTGCACAACGTTTCGTCCGTTTCCGGACTTTATCAAGTGCTCAATCAGTTAACACATTAAACGTCTATAAAATAGTGAGACCATCGAGAAAACAATCAGTGTACTATAATATTAGCCAACACATATATTCAACGAGCAATCAATTGAAAACTTAGATCATCCGAAAACGGACGAAACGTTGTGCAAAAATTAATAAAATACGTTAATAAAATATAAAATTGTCCAAAAAACCTATTAATTTTTTATTTATATTTATTTTTTGTTGGAGATCGTGGCTGTGATGATATTGCAGTGGTTTTATAGAGTTATATCAGTCAAATTGGGATGCACCAGGTACAATAGAACTTCCTGAGTAAAACGTTTCGACCTACATTTTATTGTGCTACAAATGTATAAATCCTTGTTAACATTAGTAAATAAATAAATAAATAAATCTTTATTCCTCGACCTGCTTAGAGGCTCAAGTCCTCGGTGGCTAGGTCCTCCAAACATTAATACAATCTAGCTACAATAGATTAACAAAAAATATATTTTTTATCATTATTATATCAATTTAAGTTGTTCAGGTTTTTTTTAACTAACAATTATACACATAATTATTACAATAGAAACATGCGATTAACCTAGTTTTACTCTGGGAGTTTTATTGTACCCGGTGCATCCCACTTTGGTTGATATTACTCTTTCAACCCACTGCAATATTTATTTTTTATCTCACATACCATATACTCTCAAATCTACCCCTTAAAATTCTCTTTCTTTCTTTTAGGAAGCGGAAAAGTGAGGATCATTTTTCATTCATTCATTCTAAAAACTGAATAGAAACCACAAAAATATCATGATAAAACCACACAAACCACCAAACATTACTAATTAGCTCTTCCTTCCTTCGTACATCAATGGAAAATCCCAAATGCATTTTCTTTTAATATAAGATTATACTAAATAGGATGTGGTATTTTTTCATAGTCCAAAACTGTAGGGTTATTAACCGATAGTGAATTCGAAATGAGTCTTGCCTGTCTGTCTCTGATAATACACTGACGTTTGTTTGATTTAACATCCTTTCTGATTTCTTAATTATTATTACTAATTTCCGAATTAATTTCCAGTTTAAAAAGTACGCCGACGTATTATCAAATTCTGTTAAAAAATCCATTTGACCACTAGGACTTTTATTAAGAACTTGATTGATTTCATACTTTCACTTATACATATCCAACACCAACAAAGGAGGACACCGTTTCCGTAACCAAAACGCTTATAAATTATAAATATAGTGTCAGACTCACGTGAACACACACCTAGGGTCAAATGTAATGATTCACTGAAAAAAAAGAATAAGTAAAAAATAAATTAAAAATATTTTCCTTACTAGATATATATTCTTTTTCTATTTAATGTAATAATTTAATTGCCCTAACCATTCCCCCCCCCCACCCCACACACACATTTCCACTAGAAACTTTGATTTTAGACAATACTGGTGGATTAAAGAAGGCACAATTAATATTGAAACATAAAATTAGTACCAATGTATTTTGGAGAGCAAAGTAGTTACTACCACCATTTCAAAATACTTCAAGTTAGAAGGTACTAATTTTCTGTAAAATACCATTACCATTTGTAATAGGAAACCAAAATTTCTACATGTACTCGACAAATACACTCAAGAAATACAAGTATTTGTGTGTAGAGCTGAATCATTGAGTGCAAATTATATATATATATGTGTGTGTGTATATATGCATATATATAGTAGATATTTATGGGGTCATGGTGTATACAATAACTAGGATATTCTAATACATGGTATTGGTACACAAATGTTGAGCAATAGGCGTTAAGAGCCATTTTTAGACCAAAAGTACCAATTTTTGAAAAGATAGGAAAAAAGTAGTATTTTTGACAAGCTCTAATACCGGTTTTACTTAACCTAAATAGATGAAATTGTTATCATTTTACGCATAATTTAAAGATCTTTAATCTATCTAATAAATATCTTTTTGATTTGATAAGCCGTTTTAGAGTTATTCAAGAAAATCTGAAAAACTCCTAAATTTTCTTATTTTGAGGCGCGTAGAAAAATTTCCACAACATAGATTTGGGGAAAAACTTAGGGTAGTAACATTAGTATTAATAAAGGTATTCCAGTAATAAAATCTTTACCGGGAATTATTTACTGTTTATGCCATTTTTTCACGTAATTTGCTTGGATTATGGATAATATTAGAAATAAAATACATTTTAAATATAGATAAATAAATTTAAAAATATGAATTTAAAGTAATAATTTTAATAATTTATTAAATTCTATATTTTAAGACAAATCAAGAGCTCAAGATTCTCAGCCCTTTATCTATTACCCCTGGGCAACTGCATTATAACTTATACGTCATGCTGGTAGCCTGCATAAAAGGGAAAGGGCAAAAAGACCATTTTACCTGTTTTTATTTAACTTTATCTTTCAGTTTTCTTAGTTTGACTTTCTACGAGGTAGAATTTCAAAAATTTCTCATTTCTTGGACAGAATTTCAGCCTTCTAATTAATCAGGAATTCACAAAAAAACATCGTACAGTGAGATGAGATTTAGATGAAGATTTCCAATTTATTAGTTCTTTACTTACACTGATTTTTTATTTATTTATTTTTATTTTTTATTATTTCTCCATTTGACATAGGCAATCTGTCCCAAAGGGCAATAAGCACATTTAAATAAATAAATAAATCTTTATTACTCGACCTGCTTAGAGGCACAACTCCTAGGTGGCTAGGTCAACAAAACATGAATACAAATTAACCACAAAAATTAAAAAACATAAATACAAATCAATTACAAGAAATTAACAATTAATAAACAAGAAAAATAAAATAAAAATAGAAATATATGCTCATTAACAAATAACATGATCATAGATTTCCATCAAAAAACAAAACGTAATTTAAATAATTCCGCGCAAAAACACGATACCAGGAGCAAACAACGCATTAGCCATCCCAACATTTGTCATAAGTTGTTAAGGAACCTTGATCAAAATCTTAACAAGGATGGTTATTTGATAACAATAAAAAATGGCATGAAAATGTCATTTTAACTCAAATTAAAAGTTCCATTGAACATTCAATTTCTCCGGATAACTACATATATAAAATAATAAAAATCAAATGTAAGTTTTTTGACTTGATAAACTATTTACAAAAGAAAAAAATAAAAATAAAATAAAAATAAAAAACATAAGTTTTGATTTGAAACTATTTACAAAACAATTATAAAATATAAGTTTTTTGACTTGAAAATATTTACAATAACAGTTATAAAAATATAAGTTTTTTGAATTGAGACTATTTACAAAACAATAATAATAATTTAAGGACGTTCCCTAATATAGCTCAGAAGCAGTTCGCTCTATCCCCTACTCTCACATGCGCAGAAAGGCAAAAATATTTTCTCTGCGTCGTTTCTCGGATCTGGCAACATTGCATTCTTACCGACGCTAAAAGACAAAGGAAAAAAAACACTTCATGAAACAGCTCAATGCAAAATTCCAGACGAGAACAGTAGGTTGAGAGAATTAGCTAAAAATCACAAATGTACCAGCTGCAAAAGTTTTTTAGATATGGAAAAATTAAGTGATTTTACTGTAAAGTTGCCAAGTCGCCATCTCTCACTTGGCATGCCATGAGAGAAAAAATGAAAACCATCAAAAGTACCTAACTTTTAACATTTTTCATACAAAACGAATACCGTTTGATACAATTATTTTAACAGGAAAATATTTGTTATATCTTCAGTTAATGATTCTCAGTTTTTCAAAATAATATCAAGATAATTACGGTTGTTATTTTATGAAACAGTCGCTTTAACATGAATGGGGATAGTGTTCGCCTGTTAAATATGCAAATTTCAATAGTGAATATTTATAAATTTACGTGCCGCAAGGACTATTGAAAAAAATTTATACGTATAAGGGACACTTATAAATATGTGTATTCAAAGTTTTAAAAGGATTGCAAGAAAATCGATTTATTAGGGAATGTCCTTAAATTTATTGACTTGAAACTATTTACAATAACCATTATTTACAGTATTTACAGAGGTATAAGGTCTGGCATGATCAAGTGAAGAGTCAAGGGAGGTCATTAGGTCAATCTTTTTGGGATTGTTGTCGTTGTTAGTTGTTTTGGGTAGTCGTTTTGGTGGTCATTTAATTTGTTCAAGTATTTGAGGCTGTGTTGTCTTATTTCTTCTGTTACTGTAGGTATTGGTGAAACTTACACTGATAATTATCTATTTTTCTATTTAAACGAAAAAATATAATAAATTTAATTTCACTTCCTTAAAAAAAAGAAACAGAATTGAATCAAGATTAAGATTTGAATGAATCCTCTTTTCTTTGCAAATTTCAATAAAGGCACTAAATCACCAAGTGTAAAGTTGATTTCCGGGGTTTTCGTCTCTCCAACTCTAACCCGGTGGTTATATGTTTGTTTGTTTTTGGAACAATGCTCTGGAAAAACAGAAGGAGTTGAATTGAGGAGGAAAGCCAGTAAAAAGACAAAGGCCTTGACGACTGAACTCTCGGAGAACTTCTTTCTCTTCCTCGAACCCATTCAGAATGCCGAGTCCAATTTTTTATCTCTTTCAACTGGAACTTTTACTTTCGTTCGGTTCATTATTTCCTGACGTGACCTGAAGCTTCTCTATCGGCGTGAAACCATCGCAAGAATTATTTATCAGATTCAAATAATTAATAGCCAAATTTCAATTTTTATTGTTTTTTTATTTTTTAATTTATTATACCTGGAATAAATATCCGTTTTTAATCAAAATTGTATTATATAATCACAGAAATAGATAAAAAGATATATTATTATTTTAAGTCCACTAAAAACAGATTATATATATTTATTTATTAAGTACTTACTCTAAAAATTGTATTGCTCGCATGGACGTTTATTTTAATAACTTGTATTCACCCAAACCGATATTTAGAGAATTAAGAGTTGAAATTTTATTGAAATCACATATTTTTTACTTTCACATTTATATTCTGTAGAATATAATGGGAGAATATTGCGATGGCCAGTCTGGGTCCTGACTCTTTGAGAGCTTGTATCTCAGAGATGAAAAAGTTAATTTCATTTTCTAACTTCTAGATTGAAGGAATCGTTGCCCTTAATAGTTGGGAACCGGATTTAGGACATAAAACCGGAAATTGTGATCCCCAGAGGCCAAAAAGGGGTCCAAAATCCATTGGTCAGTGCGTATGTATCCCCTGCGTTTCGCAACCATAAGTGTCAGAGCTACGAAATTCGAAACAAGACACTTGATAAATACAGTAATTTTTAAAAAATCATGGGAGCCCTTTTTGAGAAAAATAAAAAATACGAAAAATCTTTCATGTAAATGTCTACTTCCGGTCTTCCGATATCAACCAATAGCTTGATGTACTTCTCGCCTATATCACGCTTAAGTTTCGAATTTCGTGTCTCTGAGACTTATGGTTGCGAAACGCAGGGAGGTAAATTCTTACGTACTTAAACATCAACTTCCATCAAAATCTATTTTATCCAAAATCCTGTTATACTTCTTGTAGCCTCTAGATAGCTTAAGTTTCAAATTTCAAGGCTATTCGACTTTCCGAAGACGAGATATGAACAATTAAAATATTTATTTTACGACACTCCTAATTTACAACCCCTTTCTCTTTTTTAATTCGATTAAAAATTTGACACAACTATTAACTCATGACATTCGATAAATGTACTAATTTTTTAAAAAAATCGTTAGAGCCGTTTTTGAGAAAAAAACGAAATAAAGAAAGTGCTGGGTGTAAATTATTAGTGTCACTATGACTTCAAATAAATGAAAATTTGAAAGTCGTGTGGTGAACACACCAGTTAATTATATTTATTTTTATTTTTAAGCCTTTATTGGTTCAAATTATATTTTACATTTTACATACAATTAATTGATTAATATCATTATTATTATTATTATTTTTTCATAGTATTATATTTATGTTTGAATTTATAATTACACGATATACAAGTTATAAATGAACCAGGGAGGCCCTTTGGGGCATAGGCCACTCCCACTTATATTCTTTTATTTCTTCTTTAGGTATTTTGTTTAAATAATTAATTTGTGAGTAGGTATCTATTTTATTGTTATTTATTTCATTATTAAAAGTTTTCTTTTCTTTTTTGTTTTTGTTTGTAGCTTAAGGTAGTTCTTTCACAAATGCAAAAATTCAAGAAGTCTTTGAAACTTGGAATATAAGTCATTAAAAGCATGATACACAGACCAGAGAGAAGATAAGGGCCCTTTCTTCTACATACCAATCTCTGAAAAGTAATTTCGGAATTTTTTGAAATTCACCCCCTAACTAGTCAATGAATGACGTGTCGAAAAATTAAATTTCTAGGCCCCAAAATAATTGGGGACATATGTTGATGTTATGTGGTCCCACAGTTTCCACTGAGGAAGAGATGCCGAGAGCGCTCTCGAAATATTTGGATTAACCATTTGAATAATAAAATAAATTACTGGAAAAGAAGGAATTCAATTTATTTATCCTTTAACAATAAAAAACATATGTTGATGTTTATTCGTATTTCCGCAATCAATTTTCATAATTAAAAAAATAATATTATTTTATTTATAATAATGTGTATTTATTTCCCATTTTAATTATGAAACATTGCTCTTTTGTAGCTTTGCTGAATTCTTAAATCGTTCAAAATATAAAATTCAGATACTTTTGAGAGGTAAATATTTATGTTTGAAAAATAAAATGGATCCAAATTTAAAATCTCTATCTTGATTCAATTCTGACTTTTTTTAATTATAAAGGAAGTTAAAATAAATATATATTTTATTTTTTCGATAAATAGAACAATAAAGATGAATATCAGAATAGGGGTAGGTAATGAAATTAAAAAATGAAGGACATGAAATTGGTTTAATTTTCAAGTCTGTGTTAAATACATAGAATCAAATTAAGAGAATCTAAATCAATGCTAATTAAAGTTTAATGTTAGCATAGGCCTTTTCAAGCCTTGAGTGGGAGTTTTTTGTTTTTGATCACGCAAACCGAAAATAAATTTATTATTAATGAATTGGAAAAGTAGATATCTATATTAATTCGAATATGATGATCAGATTTTGAAAATATCTATTTAGTGTAAATTGGAATTCCAAGTGAAAACTTCTTTAGGATTTTTGCAAATTTCAGTTTTTTGGTAATTTTTTTTAGAAGAGATGATTTGAGCTATAAAAATGAATATTGTAAGCTTATTAGTTACAATCCTTGAAGAGATTCTCAAATACCGATTTATAAAATTTTCGAAATTTATTTTAAATTATAAGATCTTAGGAAACTGGATAAAGAAATTAAATTCAGAGTTTTATATTAAACAAGCGTTTCGTCACTATATTTGCGACTTCTTCAGCGACTTATTTTTTAACTCAATTCTCTGATATTATTATGTGAAACATGTATCTTTTTTAATTTATCTTGTTCTTAAACAAATTATTTTTTTCTTTACAGATAAAACAAAGAACAACCACAGTAATCACAATCAGATACTTGAGAATGATCGAATCGTCATAGTTTTATTGTTTTATTTGTTGATAAAAAATTATAAAGGGTTAGAATTAGTGTTGTTTCACAAAACAAAAATTGAAATAAGGTTTTAATTTAATGGATACTCTATAAATATTTCGGGTTTTTAGCCCACTATCAGGAGTTAGTCTTTTGTATAAACTCCTGATACTGCGATAAAAACCCGAAATCAATATAGTGTATCCATTAAACTCAAACTTTTATTTCAATTTTTATTTTATGACTCACCACTAATTTCATCCCTTTATAATTTTTAAATATGTTTCACTATAAACCTACACAAGGGCGGATCCAGGAATTTTTTATGGGGGGGAGGGTGGGAGAGAATGTATATTATAAGGTGCCCGATGTATATAAGATCTACTTTTTATCTCGAAAGTGTGTCGCGATCGAATTGTCCAAGCGGGGGGGGGGGGGGTCAGAGACGCTGCCCCACACACACACACACATAGAACTTTATTTAAAATTTTTAAAAAAATAAATGTTGTTTTTTTTTACAAAATTTTTTTTCCCTTGCACGGGCCTCTATGGGGGGGGGGATGTCGCCCCATCCGTCCCCCTGGATCCGCCCTTGAACCTATACCGCTTTCCCTAAATGATACTTGTTCATTGAGTGGATATTGATGAGTCCAAAATTCAAAAAAAGAAAATAATTTAAACTATCTTTTTATTCATAAACCGACGTTTCGGAGGCTTATTCCCTCCTTCTTCAGAGTCTAGAATCAATTAAAATAGGCATAATTATAATTATGATAATCAACAAATTTACATATATTTGAAATAACGGATAATAATTTGAAAATTTAAAAATTCTCCTCAAATTTTTAGTTATATATTTATGAAAATACTCTAAGTGTTTGAAATTTTAGGGATGCGCCGCATCCACAGCATCCATGGACCGCACGCCACTGATATATACTCACACATATAATATATATTATAAACATTTTCGTAAAATGCAAAAATAATGTTTAGGCAATTTCAAAGTTAAATAACTTAATTTAATATTATAATTCAAAGTCTTGTCTTTGAATTATTAAACTTCGAAATTTTAATTTATTAATTTTTTCCCTTGTCCTGGGGGGGGGGACTTCAGCCCCCTTAGCCCACCCCCCGTGTTTGCGCCACTGTATATTATATAATTTGAAAATTTTATTTGTATGTTAATTTGCATCGAGCAAAAACACACTCATTGATTTACTCTTCAAAATCATCAAATCAGTTACTATTGGAAAGAAGATCTTTTCAATAAGGGTCATGTTTTAACTTTCTGGATTAAACACCATACTAATCTCCAAATCTAAAATTTTTTCAAACATTATACAGTTGATTCTTGATAACTTTTTCCTTTCAATGGATTTTCCCATTAATGTTAAAAATATTTTGATGATAAATACAATTAAACCAAAATGTAAATAAATATATATTTATTACCAATAAAAGTGTATATTAATCCCATTATTCGCACCCATTTACTTTATCTTGCCGATAAATTAAATATCATTGCACATAGGAAGTGTAAATGAATCACTTTTTTTAATAATTATTGTCATAAAAATGTCAATGTTTAATTAGATTCAACATCATCATTTAATTCCACATCATGATCCGGAAATCATTTTTCAATTTAATATTTGTCCTTATTAGCGTAAGAATTTCTCTGAAAAAATCCTGTACTCATTAAATCGTCGCTGATGCTTTTAAGTGCGAAGATGTTTGTCCTTCACCAGGCTCACTTTCGCTTTTCCTCCCACTGACCCACGATCAACGTGCGATTATATATTCCGGTTAACTTCACACACAAGGAAAAATATTCAAAGAAAACATAGCAGAATATAGGTTGTTTTTTATAGTAGGTAGGTACTCTTAAAAATGTACTGACTCTCATGAATAAATAAGCTGACGTGTTCTGATGTGGCCATCCACCTGACCATATAACCTGGCCCCTCACTTATATTTAATATTTAATAAAATTATTTATAATCATGTAGGGGGGGGGGTAGTTTTTGCATTTTTAGACCTCTGGGGTCCCACTAATTATGCATACAAAATTTGGTTGACTTTGGTACAAGGGCCTATATTTTGATTTTTTGACCCTACACCCCCCTATTTTGGGGGGTAAGTTTTTGCATTTTTAGACTTCTCGGGTTCCACTGATTATGTATAGAAAATTTGGTTGAGTTTGGTAGAAGAGCCTATATTCTTAATTTTTAACCCCCCTCCACCCCCTTAATTTTGGGTCGATATGTACCAAAATCTAATCAGCTCTTAATCCCAATGGAGCAAAACTACTTGTGAAATTTGGTTTCGATATTCACACTAGTTTTTGAGCTAGCTCGTCCACAAAATCTGGTAACGCGCAGACTAACAGATATTTTGACAAAATAATTATTTTTCATTAAATTGAAGGGTTGGTTTTGTCACAAATATAATAAAACAATAATTTTAATAACTATTAGAATTATTTAATTGATAACTATACAGTTTCGGTCACCACTGGTCGACCATCCTCAGTAGTTCTAAAAATTGAAATGAAACATTTATTTACATTTTTTCTTTTTATAGAGAATTATATAATACAATTTTTTTTTTTTTTTTTTTATATTTTTACAATAATTTGAAATCATACATACATCTCGTTCAAGAACCGGAATTTGTCAATTCACATGAAACATTCATTCTTAAATCTTCATATAGAGCTACTGAGGATGGTCGACCAGTGGTGACCGAAACTGTATAGTTATCAATTGAATAATTCTAATAGTTATTAAAATTATTGTTTTATTATATTTGTGACAAAACCAACCCTTCAATTTAATGAAAAATTTAAATCAAGTCACTTAAGTTCTGGAAGAAATTTAAAAAATAATTATTATCTCGAAAAATATAATTTTTTCGATGTTCTCTTATTAGAGCTTTTTTCTAGAGCGAAATGCCATGTCAAAATAGTTTCAGCCGTTTTTGAGATATTTCGAAAAAAAAGAGGAAAAAACCACTTTTTTCATGCACGATTACAATTTTGACCCCCCGCCCCATTTTGGGCGGTTAGTTTTTGAATTTTTATACTTCTAGGGGTCCACTGATTATGTATACAAGATTTGGATGAGTTTGCTCAAACGGCGTAGATTTTTAATTTTTAATACCCCTCCAACCCCCCTTAATTTTGGGTCGATATGCACCAAAATCTAATCAGCTCTTAAACTCAAAGGACCAAAACTACAAGTGAAATTTGGTTTTGATATTCACACTAGTTTTTGAGCTAGCTCGTCCACAAAATCTCGTAACGCGCAGTCTAACAGACAACCAAACAACCGGACGGACGGACAGGCTAACAGACATTTTGACAAAACAATTATTATGTCGAAAAATATAATTTATTCGATGTTCACTTATTAGAGCTTTTTTGTAGAGCAAAATGTCATAACGAGAGATTGAGTATACTGAAAACATAAATAATTTTCTAAGTCCTTGCCTTTTAACGATAATTTAACTTACACTCGATTGCGGAGTTTTAAGAATATTTTTTTTAATATTGAAAATTTAAATTTCTCTCCAGAATAATTTACAACATGTATTACTTTACCCAAACAGGGTATGGTCAAGTATTGTAATCGTGCATGAAAAATGTGTTTTTTTCCTTCTTTTTTTTCAAAATATCTCAAAAACGTCTGAAACTATTTTGATTAAAAAAAACTGAGCGAAACCATGGCATTTCGCTCTACAAAAAATCTCTAATAAGTGAACATTGAAAAAATTATATTTTTCGAGATAATAATTGTTTTGTCAAAATGTCTGTTAGTCTGCTTGTCTGGTTGGCTGGTTGTCTGTGCGTTACCAAATTTTTGTGGACGAGCTAGCTCAAAAACTAATTTGAATATTGAAACCAAATTTCACACGTAGTTTTGGTCAATTGAGATTAAGAGCTGATTAGATTTTGGTGCATATCGACCAAAAATTAAGAGGGGTGGAGGAGGGGTTAAAAATTAAAAATCTAGGCCGTTTGAACAAACTCAACCAAATTTTGTATGCATAATTTGTGGACCCTCAGAAGTCTAAAAATGCGAAAACTAACCGCCCAAAATTGGGGATACGGGGGGGTTGAAAATGAAAATCTTGGCCATTTACCAATTCTAACTAAATTTTGTATACATAATCATTGGGACCCCAGAAGTCTAAAAATGCAAAAACTAACCTCCCAAAATGGAGGGGGGGGCAAAAAATGAAAATCTTGGCCATTTACCAAACTCAACCAAATTTTGTATACATAATCAGTGGGACACCAGAAGTCTAAAAATGCAAAAACTAACCGTCCAAAATGGGGGGGAGGGAGGGGGAAGTCAAAAAATAAAAATCTTGCCCATTTACCAAACTCAACCAATATATATATATTTCGAAAAAAAGAAGCAGAAAAACCACTTATTTCATGCACTATTACAATACTTGACCATACCCTGTATGGTAAAGTAATAAAAGTTTGAATGTTTTAAACATTAAATATAATTCATATAATTGTCCATGTTTTTATTTTTAATCATGTGAGTAAGTAAACTTTTAGTACTAAAAAAAAGTAATTTTCTACCGCACGTTTAATCAAATTAAAAACATGGTCTTGTTTTATTTAAATTTCAAGCGCCCACGCTTTTATTTTTATTCTTATGAATAAACAAACAAACTTCAGAGTAGGTATTAAAGAAAAATTTAATTTTTGCGTTTTAGAGCATTTTGAATTCAAAGTTTTTGGATTTTTTTTTCATTATAGTTATAAGTTTAGACTTAATATATGTATTTCAGATAGTTGATCATATTATTAATTAGAGCCTGGAGCACCGAGCGATGCTCGGTAACTTTTTGCCTCTAAATAGCTTAGCTCCTTTATTTCAATCGGATTAAAATCTATTCAAATTTCAAGGCTCTGCGACTTACCGAAGACGATATATGAATGATTAAAATATTTATTTTACGACACTCCTAATTTACACCCCCTTCCTTTATTTCAATCGGATTAAAATCTATACACGACTATATTAACTCATGACACCTGATAAGTACACCAATTTAAAAAAATCGTTAGTGCCGTTTTTGAGAAAAAAAAAATCTTGTTCCAATTTCAACCAAAAGCCTATATCGTGCTTAAGTTTCGAATTTCGTAGCTCTGAGATTTATGGCTGCGAAACGCAGGGGGGTACATTCTTACGTACATAAACATCAACTTCCGGTACTTCTATTTTAGCCAAAATCTTGTGGTACTTCTTGTAACCTCTAGATAGCTTAAGTTTCAAATTTCAAGGCTCTGCGACTTACCGAAGACGAGATATGAATGATTAAAATATTTATTTTGCGACATGACTAATTTACACCCCCTTCCTTTATTTCAATCGGATTAAAATTTATACACTAATAACTCATGAGACTTGATAAGTTCACCAATTTTTAGCGAAATCGATAGAGCCGTTTTCGAGAAACCGATTCTATATATTTATATACAAGAATTGCTCATTTAATAATATTGTTTTTTATAGTAAATACTCTTAAAAATTTCCTTATTCTCATGAATAAAAATAAAAGCTTGAACGTTTTAAATATTAAATATAATTCATATAACCGTCCATGTTTTTATTTATAATCATGTATGTAAGTAAACTTTTAGTACTAAAAAAAGTAATTTTCTACTGCATGTTTACTCACATTAAAAACATGGACACTTGTTTGATTTAAATTTTAAGCGCCCACGCTTTTAATTTTATTCTTATGAATAAACCAACAAACTTCTAGAGTAGGTACTAAAGAAAAATTTATTTTCTGCCTTTTAGAATTTAGAGCATTTTGAATTCAAAGTGTTTTTAGAAAAAATAAAATAAATTTTTTTAATTATATATATATATCTAATATATATAAATCTCGTGTCACAATGTTTGTTCTCAATGGACTCCTAAACCACTGAACCGATTATAATAAAATTCGCACACCATGTGCAGTTCGATCCAACTTGAGAAATAGGATAGTTTAAATCTCAAATTATAGTCGCAATTTTAATTTATTGCTAATTATTTGTCTGTTATTATTTGACAGTCATTTGACTCCAAATGATTCTAACAGATGTCGATACCTTTCGACTGGGTTGAGTAAGTAATCAATAGATGGCGCTGCTATGGTAAATCTACGAACGTGTCATATAAGCTACATTTTAACAGCATAATTACCACGTGTTGTTGACGCTATAAAATTAATTAAATTTATTTTGTAGTGAACGAAATACCGTATAATTCAATTATCAAAATCAATCAGCCAAAAACGTTGATGTTGACGAAATTAACTTCCAGATACATGATCAGTTGTTACCAGGCGATCTGATTTGTCTTTTAAATCAATCGATACTGTTGTTGATGAAAATGAAAGTATAAATTTTCCGATTGAATTTTAAAATTCATTAGATATCCCTGGAATGCCACCATAATCTTCGATTAAAGATTGGTTCCCCTATTATTCTCCTCCGTAATTTGAATCCACCTCAATTATGTAACGGTACGCGTTTGGTCATCAAAAAGATCACCGGAAACATTCTTGAAGCAACCATTTTGGCTGGGAAGTTTAAAGGAAAAATGGTCCTGCTGCCACGTATTCCGATGATACCATCAGATTCTACCATACCCTTCAAAAGGCTACAGTTTCCAATTCGTTTAGCTTTCGCCATGTCTATAAATAAATCTCAAGGTCAAACAATGTCCATTTGTGGTTTAGATTTGGAAAATACATGTTTTTCTCATGGGCAACTATATGTTGCGTGTTCACGTGTTGGGAAACCGTCGAATCTATTTGTGTTAGCTAAAGACAGGTTAACCAAAAACATTGTGCACCGATTGGTGTTAAATTAAATTGAAATTGAAAGTATTTATAATTCAAAAAAATAGATATCAATGTTTAAAAGTTTAAGACTGTCTGCCTTGCCTACCTCATTTATGAGTTTAAGCGTCACATGTTATTTACTGTATTATACTGTAATATACTTATTTGTTATAAAATTAAATGGAAATAATAAATCTGATAAATTTTTATTTTGTATTGATTTCTGCTTAATATCAAGTGTAAGAACATTTTAATTAATTGTGTTCAACGTACTTCCCCTTCAAATCTCAATCCAGTGAATTTGTATACCAACATCAACATTTTCGTCTTTGTTCGTAAATAATTTCATTGTACTAAAGGGTTATAGTAGTAGAAAGTCAAATAAGGAGATCACCATATTTTTTTACAAATACTATCTGTGTGAAAAAGCATAGTGGACTCCGTGACTGATGTTCTCTTATCGTTCCTCTTAGATTGTTTACTATAATGTAATATAACAAAAACTTTAGCCACAGCAACGCGTGGCCGGGTCAACTATATATATATAAAAAAAAAAAAAAAAAAAACAATTTACATAAAAGGTAATCAATTTTGGACACCTCATACTTTCATTCCGAGACGCCGCCCGCCAGGGCAACCCGCCCGGAGGGCCTAGCTGGGACAGGCGTGCCGGAGGCATGCCGATTACAACTAGTATATATATATATATATATATACAAGCTGCGTCAGGCGTGCCTCCGGCACGCCATCTGCACCTTGGCCCTCCGGGCGGGTGGCCCTGGCGGGCAGCGTCTCGAGACGGCCAAAAGTTTGTTTGCAATATAATTTTGTTCAACTGTATTTTAATTAAATATACTCGTATTTTATTAATTAAAAATCAGCTTCAAGAAATAATCTAACACATTGCGAAAGCAAAATAAAAAATTCTGAGTGTGTCAAGCTTACGCACGACGGAAGTGAAACTTCTAGTATTCCTCTCTCTCTTTTCATTTCATTCTCTCTTTTTTCTCTCTCTTACGTTAGTTTGAAGATTATAGGTTAAATAATTCAACGACGAAGCATAGATTTACTCTTTCTAATATTTTCTTATACATGAATGAATTTTGATTTATGTACAGTTCCAAAAATTCTTTTTAATGTTACATACAGCATTTTCATTTGTTTGAATGTTCAATAATAATTTTAGTGTTGAATGTGCTGTTTTTCCTCCGTCTAATAAAGTGGCAGCAATTCCAGATGATGTCATTTGTGCCAATATGAGCGAAATTAAAAATGTTTCC
Source organism: Forficula auricularia (assembly GCA_024734495.1). Classification (NCBI taxonomy): domain Eukaryota; kingdom Metazoa; phylum Arthropoda; class Insecta; order Dermaptera; family Forficulidae; genus Forficula; species Forficula auricularia. The sequence continues at coordinate 635,771 of JALMQS010000906.1, forward strand.
CTGTTCCACCTGGTGCATCCAAAAAAAGAAACCATCTTCTTGAGCAGCGACTGCATGCATAATTTTTGTTCTGGTAACAATTTTGGTTCATTTGCTTGAACATATGCATTTAAACCATCAACATTGTACGATTGTTCACGTTGCATATCGCGATTAAATAAATCACTTACTGGCCGATTAACTGATGGCATCCCTAATTTAATTAGTGGTTGATTCGAAATGATCATGCATAAATCTTCCAACTTAATCAAAGATTCATTATATATTTCTGGCGAGAAATTTATATCTGGATCTCCTCGAATTCTACGTAGAGCATGTAATACATCTTCACTCATTGAAGCCTTATATTTTCCCCATAATTTAGGCGGGTTAGTTGGATAACACGTTGTCAATAAAATGGCAAACAAACATCGTATTTGATGTGGCGATGAACCGAGAGCAGCATGGGCAAGAGTTGTATCCCAATGCGAATCTTCTTCTAACAATCGTAATGCTAGGCATGCACCATGATTCGTTGTATGTAATGCACTGAGATACTGGGAAATGTATTTATAATAAGAAACATTGATTAAGATTTGGAATGTTTCTTTCCGACAGGCTCAGGTTAGCCAACTAATAACAATAAAATAATCACATTTAATAATATAAATTTTTCTTTTTACTTAGAGAGAATGGTGTATTTCTGTGAAACAGTTTAATTCTAAAGTTTAGGGAAAACAAAATATATCTATAATATAATCATAATACTTCTTCAAGGCCTTTGAGAACAATGAATTAACCCACACCCATTGTCTGCCTGGGTACAAAAGAAAAGATAAACCTTTTTTAAAACCCCAATTGGCATTCTACCTGAGAATAATTAATTTAATTATGTAAAATCGTGTGAAATCAAATCAAACCGATTTGGCCCAAAATTTAGATAAACCATCTGGAGCACTAAACAAACATATGGTGTGAATATGGTTTCGATACGTTCAGTGGTTTAGGCATGGGTCGATCACGCACATACATACTAAGGATTATATATATATAAAATTAAATTTACAAATTATGTCTGTATTCAAAATAGATTTTATTATCTTAAAAAAAAAGTTTCTGAAATTTTGATCTGACTACCTGTATACCCCTTTCTTTTGTTAAGAGGGGTTTCATTGTTTAAGACCTGACCTTTCAGGGTAGGGATAATGTATTGTTTGCTTGGCCCTTTTAGAGGCTCTATTTCTATAGATCTTATCTGTCAATCAATTAAATATAAAAATAAAAAATAAAATCAAACCGATTTGGCTCAAAATTTAGATAAACCATCCCCAGCACTAAGCAAACATATGGTGTGAATATGGTTTCGATACGTTCAGTGGTTTAGGCGTGGGTCGATCGCGTACATACACACAAAGGATTTTATATATATAGATATATACGTTAGGGTGGTCCTTATTTTGGGTATTTTCGAATTTTTACGCGGACAAGGGCTCACATGGTTCGAAATAAATATAAAAAATATTCCCCAAGTTTGAAGTCTCTATCTCAATTTTAACCTGTGTCCCACGGTGTTCCAAGTTTCCTATCAAATAGCATGGGGTTGTTGGCATTGAACGATCAATTTATTATTCCGGCCAAAGTAATCGTTCAAAAAATTTGAAACTCTGTAGACTTTATCCTTATAATTCTAGCTATCCATCAGAATTATTACAGATTTTTATCTATTATAATTTTGGAGTTAAAGCTGGATAAAATACTGTTATATCTTAGTGTTACTAAGATAAAGACTCCAAAATTATAATAGCTAAAAATCTGTAAAAATTCTGAGGGATAGCTACTATTATAAGGAAAAAGTCTAGAGAGTTTCAAATATTTTGAACAATTACTTTGGCCGGAATAAAAAATTGATCTTTCAAAGGCAAAACCCCAATGTTATTTAGATGAGAAACTTACATCGCTGGGGCACAGGTTATAATTGAGATAAAGACTTGAAACTTTGGGGATATTTTTTTTAATTTATTTTGAACCATATGAGCCCTTCTGTAAAAATTTGAAAATACCCAATATAAGACCACCTATACTTTGAGACTTATATGTATTTCAGATAGCTCATCTATATTAATTTTTCATTATATTACATAATCGTATATTAAATTTTAATTATTTTAAAAGATATTTCAATATTGTAGATTAAATAGACTTGATATATCAAATACAAAAATAATGTGTTCTTCCTGATGTGGACGGCAGACTTGCTGACAACCTGAGATATAACAGACTAAAATATTTATAAATGAGAAAGAAATCGATCTTATTTTATCGATTTCATCTATCTAAAGGTTCACTGTATCTTTCTAATATTAAGAAAATAGCATTTCTAATAAGATTTTTGTATTGAAGGAGACACTAAATATTGTCTCCTTCAATATATAAAAATTCTGCTACTCTCGGCAAAAAACTTTCAATTTAAAAATTTTGTAGTTTAAAAGAAATTTTATAAAAAGATTCATTTTCTTCGTTCTGGGACCAAATCAACTAGAAATGCCAAGAATTTTTTTTACTCATTACATATTCAATATAATCTATTGAAATTACATATCTGTGTGTTATTTTCTTTTATCTTTTATAGATAATAGGTTTTATTAGAATATTTGTATTTTTAAGGGTGGTTTATTTGAAGTCTAATTTGAAAAAAACGCTAATAACTCTTTTGAAATAATTTTTAAAAATATGAAATTAATAGATATTATAAAGCAAATAATTATTAATAATTTAATTTAATTTTGAACAAAATTGTGCTTTTTGAGAAAATGGTCAAAAACCCCGAAAAACATCTTTGTGTTTATTTTTATTTTCATCAAGCAGAGCATAACCTGATTGATTTCAGTTTATATATCAGTAACTCTTCTACCCTCAGTTAAACATAAACCTTTTCAATTTTCATAATATACTATTTTAAAACTTTATTTTTCTCAGTGTTTATTATTCTTTGATCAGATCGTGTACTTGGTAATGCACCTGCAGGCGACTCTTGTTACATATCATTAAAAATTATGTTTCTTATAAAGACTTAATTATTCTAAACAATAATTATCCATAATAATTTGTCCATGAAGTTGCACCTATTATATTAATGATAATATTGTTTTAAATTATAAAAATCATCAAGTGCTTAATCATTTCCTTATTTATGGTCCAGTATGAAATAATGACGTCAAGTTTGATTCCTTATTGAATCAACAGAGCTAATCATCTCGTTTAAAACACGGAAAACATAGGTACTGTTTAAGTAAATATTCTTTTAAAAAATTCCAGAACAAGAACTATATAATTAGGAAAAAATATAGAATGAAATAAAGAATTTCAAGAATGTTTTGTCTAATTGAATATGCAATTTCGAAAATGGTATTTATTTTTCTCCATTAATTTCACATTCTCCAAAGCTGTGAATTTTCCGGAAAATGTGAATATTCTTTATACTACATTATTTAATTACACATTACCAGTTAACCTAAAATCGGAGTAGGTGCTCATTAGGGTGGTCCTTATTTTGTGGTATTTTCGAATTTTTACGCTGACAAGAGCTCATTTAGTTCGAAATAAATAAAAGAAATATTCACAAAGAGAAACAAGAGGTTGTCCTCTGCTTGATGCAAATAAACATACACACATATATATCATCTCGATATATATGTGTGTATGTTTATTTGCATCAAGCAGAGGACAACCTCTTTGTTTCTCTTTGTGAATCAACAACTCTGCTACTCTCGGCAAAACAAAAACTTTTCAATTAAAAAGAATATCCCCCAAGTTTCAAGACTCCTTCTCAATGATTAATCTGTGCCCCCAACGATGTAAGTTTCTCATCTAAATAACATGGGGTTTTTGACAGTGAACGATCAATTTTTTATTCCGACTAAAGTAATCGTTCAAAAAATTTGAAACTCTGTAGACTTTATCTTTATAATAGTAGCTATCCTTCAGAATTTTTACAGATTTTTACCTATTATAATTTTGGAGATACAGATAGATAAAATACTGCTATATCATAGACTCCAAAATAATAATAGCTAAAAATCTGTAAAAATTCTGAGGGATAGCTACTTTTATTAGAATAAAGTCTACGGAGTTTCAAATTTTTTGAACAATTACTTTGGCTGGAATAAAAAATTGATCGTTAAATGCCAAAAATCCCATGTTATTTGATGGGAAACTTAGAACACTGTGGGACACAGGTTAAAATTGAGATAGAGACTTGAAACTTGGGGAATTTTTCTTTATTTATTTCGAACCATATGAGCATGGGTCAGATAAAATTTCGAAAATACCTAAAATAAGGACCATCCTAGTGGTCATACTTGACAACGATCGCAGAAAAAGCTGATCGAAACGTCGTAGTTATTATTTTTTCGTTTTCAATAAATATTTATAATTAGTTATGTCTGATTTAAATAAAATTTCTACTCTTAATAACTTTAATCACAATCTATCTATCTAATTACAATCTACTTTGACTTTAGTTGTAATCTAATCTATATTTGTTTTCCGGGCAATATACTCATCATCCCACTATGTACAAATTAACATATATAGTAAAATATATATAATTAATAATTACATGTAATGGAATAGCGAATTCGCCTCTCCTGACATCTGTGACAGAAAGTTATCGGGTAAACAATTTCTATTATCCCATAAGAACAATACTACGTTAACTATGCCTCTATTTTCGGCCAATTGTAGTATAGGGTCTTTTTGGAAATGGGGTGGGGTACGCTGTACGAGAACTTAGTTTATATGTTGCAGTAAAAACCCGTTTTTAGTAAGAACGGGTTCTTACTAGTTAAAACGCGTTTCACTGAAAACCTTGGTGTCAACTAGAGTTTACTGCTGATGGTTGAAATTGATTCATGTCTAGAATATTCATTTTTGACCTTCCGCCTCATTTTGGGTGTTTATTTTCAAAAAATTTTAACCTAAATGTCAAAAAATAAGAAGTAGATGATGTATTTTTTGACATTTTCGTTAAAAATTTTTTGAAAATAAACAAGCAAAATGGGGCGGAAGGTCAAAAATGAAAATTCTAGATCTTTGAACCAAACTCAAAGAACAGCAGTAGAGTTTCTAGTTGGGACAAAGGTATTCAGCGAATCAGCGTTTTAACTAGTAAAACCCGTATTTTTCTCAAAAACGGGTTTTTACTGCAAACTATATAAATCGATAATAATAAACAACTAATCAATACGAAAAAGGGATTCTACAGTTTTAAATTTCATCCATTTCAATGAATTTTTTAATTCGTTATTTAATTCTCTGTAAACGAACAATTACAATTGTTCATTTATATGATTGATTGCTATTTTTTGTTATTCTTGAAAAATCCACAAATCAATAGCAAATTGTTTTTTTTCTTTAATTTATTCTTTTTGTCTTTCCAGAGTGAATTTGAAATAATTATGCATGCTCTACTTATTTCAAATGTAAATATTCGTAGCAATATTTTGTTATTCTCTCGAATCCCACCTTTTGTCTGTCTGTCATTCTACATCTTCAATAAATTAAAAAGACATGAGGAAATGTCTCGCTTCATGAAAAGAAAAGGCAATTACAAGTTTCGTTAACAACTTTGAAGTTTAAATACAGACAATAATAAAAATAACTAAATATCTAGTAAATAGAAAAAGGTATGGGATAGTAATTATAGTTAGATTGCCAACACTCTAAAGATCGGGTCAATTAAAGAAAAAAATGCTCTTTGATTTGGATTCAACTTTTAGAGAAAGAATCATTAATCAAAAGAAATACGAATTTACATTTTTTTTCTTTTTTTAATTTTTGAGATAATGAAAGGTTTTAATATTAATATGCCCTTAGAATAGGAATTGAATTCCAAATCCTTTTCAATTATAGGGTGTATGAAAAACAATAAATATCAATTCTAAGATTTTCTAGCTAAAAATTATACTTATGTAGGTATATTAATATACTTTTTTTATTTATTTATTTTACTAATTTATTATATTACATTATCGTATATTTAAATATTTTAAATTTTAATATGTTGAAAGATATTTCAATATTGTAGATTGAATGGATTTGATAAATCAACTAGAAATAATGTATTTCTGATGTTGACGGCAGGCTTTCAACCAACCTGAGATATAACAGACGAAAATAATTATGAATGATAAAGAAATCGATCATATTTAATCGATATCATTTATCTGGAGGTTCACAGTATCATTTTAATATAAGAAAATTGGATTTTTATTAGGAATTTTGTAGTTTAAAAGAAATTATATGAAAAGATTCAATTTCTTCTTGCCGGGAGCGAATCAACTAGAAATAGCAAAAAGTTTTATTTTTTTTTCATTATATATTTAATAAAATCTATTGAAATGTCATATCTATTAGTTATTTTCATTTAGCTTTTATATCAAATAATTATTATTAGGAAATTTGCATTTTAAAGGATAGTTTATTTGAAGTCTAATTTGTCAAAACGTTAATAACTCCGTTGAATTATTTTTTAAAAATATGAAATTAATACATATTATAAAACAATTAATTATTAATAATTTAATTCAATTTAGAACGAAATCGGTTCAGTACTTTTTGAGAAAATGGTCAAAAACCATCTGAACCGACAAAAAAACGATGTTTTTGAAAGCACGAGATGCCTTTGAGAAAAGTTTAAAAAGTCATATGAAATGAAAAATTGATTTATGACATGGAAGTGAATTTTAAAATGTTTCTAAAACGGCCCTTCATAGACAGTTTTAGGAGTTTTTGATGATTTTCTCAAAAAGTACTGAATCCATTTCGTTCAAAATTAAATTAAATTATTAATAATTAATTATTTTATAATATCTATTAATTTTATATTAAAATAAATTTTCAATTGAGTTATTAGCATTTTTTCAAATCGGACTTCTAAATAAACGACCCTTTAAAATTCAAATTTTCTAATAATAATTATTTGATATAAAAGATAATTGAAAATAACACACAGATATGCAATTTCAATAGATTAGAATAAATATCTAATGAGAAAAAATACAACTTTTCCCATTTCTAGTTGATTGAAAAAATTCAATCTTTACATACAATTTCTTTTAAACTACAAAATTCTTAATCAAAATGCTATTTTTTTATATTAAAATGTTACTATGAACCTCACAAGGTAGATTAAATCGATCAAATAAGATCGATTTCTTTCTCATTTATAATTCTTTTGATCTATTATATCTCAGGTTGTGAGCAAGCCTGCCGTCTACATCAGAAACACATCATTATTTGTATTTGATTTATCAAATCCATTCAATCTACAATATTGAAATATCTTTTAACATATTAAAATTTAAAATATTTAAATATACGAAAATGTAATATAATAAATTAGTAAAATAAATAAATAAAATAATTAATTATACTATTATATTAGATAAATTCAAACAGCATTGGGCCTGGCAACGACAGGGGTCTCAGAGGGCAGAGCAAACCTATTTAGCTATTTGCATATTAATCAGGGTTGACCACAGGGAGGTGGGGGGTTGAAACGTGTGGGCACCCCTAAAAAATAAAAAAATTACCAAGTAAATCTCGGTCCGCCAGGTGCTATATATATATAAGTTATAACAAAAATAATCATTTGCTCGTTTGCAATTTAGAAGCGAATCTAATATGAGAGTTTAATAAATCAAAATGAAATACAGGTAGTTAATGGCAGGTGATAAATGTTAAGATAATTAAATTTTCGAGGACAATAACTAAAACTTCTCTTCCACCTCTCTTCTCCAATCTCGCTAAACTCCTTTTACTAAAAAGATTAAGTCACGAATTTGTTTCGCCTAGACACAAACTCTATCCTTATTGAAACACTTAACGAAATTAGTCTTGTCGAGTGCAAGGTAATCATTTTGATTGGTAATCACGTCTGCAGGCAATTAGCTCAAACTAGCACAAGAATCTATCTGCCAAGTGGCGATCGAGAAAATCTTCTTCTTTCTTCCGTTGAAATTGCATCATGCCTACCTAGAACGAGAGAAAACTATAGGAAATTTAAATTTCTATAAAATCACATTAATAAAAATAGGTCTTGCACACTTTTACTATAGTAATAGATATCTTTTCGAGATTCAAAATTTAAATACATTCTTTATTATATATAATATTTGTTACAATTTTTTTTTCATTTATTATATTTTTCAATTTTCAATAGAAAAAATTCTCCATTTCAAAATTTTTTTTATTTTTTTTATTTTCTTTATTGTCCACGGAAACTAGGCCATTTAGACAGAGCATAAGTAATTTTTTTTTTAATTTAATATAATTATTATATTTATAATTAAAACAATGTTTTGAGTATATTTTTTCAGAAAAAAAGATGGAATTTAAAAAAAAAATCAACTCACTGGCGGAATCATAATATATACAAGGAGGGGCATAAATATCTACCACATTTAGAAGAGGTATAAAAAATGAAAATATTTAACTAGAAAATATATTTTTGAAAAGAACATAAAATAATTTTTTTAAATGTGTTTTAAACATTATCAGACAAAAAGGGTTGGGGGGGGGGGGAGGAGGGTCAAAAATGGAAATACTAGCCCTTTCGACCAAACTCAACCAAATTTTGTATACATATTATGTGTTCCTCCAAAAGGCTAGAAATGCAAAAACTAACCACCCAAAATGGGTGGAGGTTCAAAAATGAAAATTCTAGCCCTTTTTACCAAACTCAACCAAATTTTGTATACATAGTTTGGTCGAAAGGACTAGAATTTTCATTTTTGACCCTCCCCCATTTTGGGTGGTTAGATTTTGCATTTCTAGCCTTCTGGGGATCCACAGAATATGTATACAAAATTTGGTTGAGTTTGGTCGAAAGGGCTAGAATTTTCATTTTTGACCCGCCCCTAACCCTTTTTTCTCTGTTATAATGTTTAAAACACATTAAAAAAATTATTTTATGTTTTTTTTCAAAAACATATTCCGTTTTTTTTTGTTAAATTTTTTCATTTTTTATACCCCTTCAAAATGTGGTAGATATTTATGCCCCACCTTGTATATTAAAAAAAAACACAATTCTATGGTCACAGCTTATAGGAAAATGTTACATGTTGGAGAAAGTTTTGTCTCGAGGGTTAGACTAATTGCCCGGCAAACAGGTTAGTATTGGGGTTCAACTCCCGTGGGGATGAAGCCCTCTTAAATACAATATAAACAAATTGTCTACTAAAATCTTTGAATTAGACCAGAGAATTGTATTTTTTTAAAAATAATTATTATAATTTAGTATTTCATGATTTTAGTGACGGGAACTAAATTATTTTTTGTCATTTTATTGTCCGAGGTCATATATTATCGTGTATCTAAGTGTGAGCTATGCTCGAGAACTTTCTCATCAATTGCCGTGTGATTCCATGATTCAGATAAAACTTCACAGATATTAAATTTGAAATTCTTTCATAATATTTTCATATTTTTCATCAAATAGTATTTTTTCCTTTTATATAATTTTGTCTATGACATTCTAATATGAAAGTAAATATTCTAATTGAATTTCACCGAAATTAATTATTATTATCTTAATCGAGAGATAAATCAACTTCCGGTCAAGCACGTGGCCAGGTAATGGCCCACGGCTGTGCGTCAACCCAACCGATGCCGAATTTGAGGCGAAAGTGCCCCTGCTCCCACGACAAACAAAATTATCTCTCTCACTTGTTTTAAACTCTCAAGATAAACATATCTCCGAGCAAATAACAATTGAAATTTGTCATTAGAATCTTTTTTTTCTTTTCCACCAATTTCAAAGTCACGTGGATGAGAAGCAGGAAATTTCGGCGAGAAAAACAGGTCTCTCTCCTTTCAAGCTCATCAATATTAATGTCCGAGAAATAAAAAGATAAGTAGATTTAAAAAAAAAACTACCAGAATCTCTTTCTCTTTAAAACCAATCTTTTTTTAATCCGATGGAAATTAATTTAATTAAGAATTGACAAGGTAAATTAATTTTGATTTTTTTGTGAATAGCTCGGGCAAATTAGACTTCTGATGGCCAATAAATATGAACAAGCTTGAAATAATTTTAGGCAATCCAAATAAGAGTTAGTACCTGGAGGCACCGAGCGATGCTCGGTAACTTCTTCCTTCAGTTAAACTTATTTTAATATTATTTTTAATTTAAAATTCTGATAAAAAGGTCGATTTTTATTTGAGAGCCGTTTTCAAATTAAATAAAATACAAATATATATAGTATTCGACCACTGTACCCCCACCCCGCTTGACCCCACCCCCGAAACCTCGCCCTACCCCTGAACCCCCACCACTACACCCCACCTCCTGCACCTGTTTTGATTCAACCATATAATTCATATTTATTCATCCAATTGTTAATAAATAAAACCTATCAAAATGTGTTGTTTTTTCAGAAAATTGAGACCTGCTTATGCGAAATATATTTTTAAATAAATTCTTGATTATTTTTATTCTATTAAATAAATAAAGTTCTTTATAAAAACAATTATTAAACGTTTATTAATATTTCTAACGTTTATGGAGAACAAAATATGTTAAAATCCACAATCACAATACTTCTTCAAGGCCTTTTAGAACAATGAATTAAGGCAACCCATTGTCTGCCTGGGTACAAAAGGAAAAGGGAAACCTTTTTTAAAACCCTAAGAATGGGATTTGTCTACCTGAGAATAATTAATTTGATTACGAAAAAACCCATCAAAAACAATTTTGTCGAAGATGAGACCGTGACAGATCGAATTGTCACCCCCAAAAACCCCCTAACCCGTGAATTTCATCAAAATCGGTAGAGTCGTTTTCAAAATATAACCAAGATACAAATATATAAACAAACAAATATATATACAAACAAATATATATATATATATGTACAAATAAATATACAATTTTTGCTCGTTTAATAAGAGTAGATAAGAGATTGCGACGGTTTCTGGCTTATGCTAAATTTTCTAGGGTCTAAAAACCACCAAAAATTTTTTCTTCAGATTTTCGCTTATAACTCAAAAACCATGAGCCCTGCAGAAGATTTCACTCTTATCAAAATGAAAGCGCATAAAATTTTGCTTCGAATAACGTACTTAAAAGTTAAAATCAATTCAGCCGTTTAGCCACAGTCGATCTTCAAAGATAGGCAATTTTTACCATCTTGGCGGAAAAGTGAATTATTCTTATTGGGTGGTTACAAGAAACCACTCTTCGAATTTGGAGTGCTGACACCCATAATATTTTCCAATTGGCAAAGTTTCATCTTAATTTGACAACGTTAACCCGTGCCACAATCAGGTCGGATCATGTCTTGGAAAATGCTGGATTTTTACTACCAGGAGGACCGGAGTTTGGTGGTTTTTAGGCCCTCAAAATTTAGCACCTGCCAGAAACCGTCGCAAACTCATATAACTCTTATTTGGGATGCCTAACGGCGATTAAAATTATTTCCAGCTTGTGATATTTATTGGCCAGCGAGGCCATTTTTCGGTCTAATTAGACTAAATATTGGAAAGAGTTTAAAATAAATAAATTTCCTCACAAGATTTTAACCCATTATCTAAAACAAATTAGTCTTTGTTGGGTTTATTTATTTGAAAAAAAAGTGTTTTTTGCTAAAAATTGATTGCTTACAATTTTTTCTCTAGATTTATTTTACCAACAATTTCAGGTTGAAATAATTTTTTTTATTATTATTATTATTTCTCCATTTTACATAGGCAATATGCCCCAAAGGGCAATAAGCACATTTATTTGATAACAATAAAAAATGGCATGAACATGAGATTTTAACTCAAATTACAAGTTCCATTGAACTTTCAATTTCTCCGGATAACTACAAACATATATAAAATAATAAAAATCAAATATAAGAATGTAATGGAAGGCAGCCCTCCAGAGAAAATTTCGTTGCATCAAATATAAGTTTTTTCACTTGATAAACTATTTAAAATACAAAAAATAAAAATAAAATAAAAAACAAAAATAAAAAATATAAGTTTTGATTTGAAACTAATTACAAACAATAATAAAATATAAGTTTTTTGACTTGAGACTATTTACAAAACAATAATAATAATATAAGTTTATTGACTTGAAACTATTTCGCAAACACTTATTTACAATGTTTACAGAGGTATAAGGTCTGCCATGATCGTGAGAGGTCATTTGTTCTGTGTCTCTTAAGCCCTTTTGGGATTGTTGTTGTTATTAGTTGTTTTGAGTAGTCGATTTGGGTGGTCATTTAATTTGTTCAAGTATTTGTGGCTGTGTTGTCTTAATAATAACCTGAAATCTAAAAATATGTTTGAAAATTTTTTAATTTGACTTTTAGTGACATCTGCAATTTTTAAGATCACACTGAGCCCCCTGTCACATTTTATCACAAATCTGAGGATGCCTCCCCTTTACTGTGTAATGTAATTTATGGATGGCCTCTTTACCTTAATTTAAATTAAAAATAATTTTAAAATATCATCGCTTTAACTAAAGCAAAAATTACCAAGCAACGCTTAAAGTAGCTATTTAAAGGCTCATTAATTCATTGAATTGAATATTTCTTATGTGAATGGTGATATATAAATGCAAACAAAAATTTGCCTCGAGAGCCATTGCTGGCCATGAAATTGGAATCCCAGAAGCCAACCAGACAAGTGAGACCCGGAGTCATTAACTAGCTGGCCCGTCGAGGAGAAAGTCCACCAGCCAAGCCATCCTCCTCCACCAAAGTGTTTATCTATATATATCAGCCTCGAGGCTTGATAACACCTTCCACTAGGCACATACATACCTAGATCCACGCGTGTAGTGTGCACCAGGCGTGGCCGACCAGCCTCCATTCCTAGAATGCTCTTGTTCATGTTTGTCTTACCAGATATCTAATCTCCTTGCTGCCCCCTATCACCCAAATTGTTTACTTTCTTAATTTCTTATTAAATTATATAAATGAAATACCGAATGTTTTCTACATTTGATTCAATCACAGATCAAATGTAGAAAACATTCGGTTAATTTATGGCAGGCAATCTAACATACATGCTAATAGGCCGAGCGCTCTGTACTGGGAGATTGAATATATAACATCTGAGATCTCAAGTTCACTTGGTGATCCATCCGAATGTCTAGCGGGCTATACGCAAAATAACGTTCGATTGTAGCTAAGTGGATCACATCTTTTTCTCTCACTTGGTCCAGATTTAAGACTCCACAGACTTTAATAGCATAATCCGCAATAGTCTCGTGATGAAATATCTTTTTCAAATAAAGCGCGGTCAAAACACTTCTCATTGATAGGTCAATTATTCTTTGTTATATCAGTTAGAAAAATTATAAAAATTTATAAATGAAATACAGTAGAATCCCGATATATCATATCTTCAAGGGGACAAATGATAAGTACGATATATTGATATGTTCGCTATATCGAGGGTAAAAATTAATAAAATGACACGTTCTGATGTGGGCATCCACTTGACTTTACCATACACTTCTGGTTGAGTTTGGTACAAGGGCCTAGATTTTCATTTTTTGCTCCCCCCCCCCATTTTGGTCGGATAGTTTTTGTATTTTTAGTCTTCTGGTAGCCCACTGATTAAGTATACAAAATTTGGTTATGTTTGCTCAAATGGCCTAAATTATTATTTTTTGACCCCCCTAATTTTGGAGCCAGAAAATAAAATATTTTCGTTATTATAGGTTCATTTTATAGTATATTTATTTTTTCTTGTTTTTTAGTTTGAAAATATTATAATTTTAAATTTAACCCCCCCCCCTTAATTTTGGGTCGATATGCAAAATCTAATCAGTTCCTAATCTCAATGCACCAAAACTACGAGTTAAATTTGGTTTGGACTATTTTTTGAGCTAGCTCGTCCACAAAATTTGGTAATGGACGTACTAACAGACTAACTTACTAACAGACTTTTTGACAAAACAGTTATTATCTCGATGTTCACTTATTAGAGATTTTTTGTAGACCGAAATGCCATGGTTTCGCCCAATTTTTTTAATCAAAATAGTTTTAGCCGTTTTTGAGATATTTCAAAAAAAAGAAGCAAAAGAAACAACACTTTTTTCATTCACGATTACAATACTTGACCATACTTTGTATTGTAAAGTAAAAATACGATATATCGAAAGTTTTAATTTATTTTTATTTTTTTATAAATATGTTCATACATACATATGTATACATAAAAATACTGTATTTAAGTACAGTAGTATGAATTTCACATTATTTTTGATTGTACAGTAAATTAAAACTACATAAACAGGTAAATATTTTTATAAACATTATTTTTTTTCGAAATATTGATCTATTTTTATTTGCATTATAGAAAATTATTTAAACATGTGGTGTTTTATAGGAATTAACGTGATTTTCCCCAAAACACGACTCTAAAATGGTCATATGGCATTTGTAGGTACTTTTTTGAGGTTTTTCACTATATTGTTACGAGCGCCTTTTTTGCAAAACAAGGTCATATTTATGAATCCGGGAAAATTATGATTCTGTAGCTCAATAATTATGAATTTTATTATTAAATAAAGCCAAGACACATGGAGACAATTTCATGGTCCTTGTTTCGGGAAAATGGCCCTCGTAACAATATATATGGGAAAAACCTAAAAAAAAATTTATCTTTATTATCATAGACCTAAAAAATTTAAGTGTTTTTTATTGAGAGGTTCAGAGCGTCTTATAGGGACCGTGTGTTAAACATAGAGGCAGCACTACGTGCCGAAGGAGGTACCCTCTTGCATGTTTTATTTTTTCAAATAATTTGGGGGAATTGGAGCAAATATTCCATTATAGTTTATATCATAGATAAAATAATGCACGGAGCTTCAAGCGGCTGTGAGCGAGTCTCCGTGTCTTGGACGTTTTAATAAATCATCCCCCAAAGCTTACATTTTCTTCGCCAGTTGGCGCTAAAGTCGTGACGCAACGGTCCCTATTCTCACCCTAAGTTCAAAGATTGCCTTGGAAACCTAAATACCACATAATTCGAGAACTATAGAAGCTATGACGTCACATCCACTTTCACGCTACCCAATAAAAAACACCAACAGAAATATGCTTTTAGAATTTATATTTTTCTTATTTTGACTTATTTTATAGATATTTTTCCGAACAGGGTCTAAATTTTTGAAAAACATTTATCGACTATTTTATCGTATCGTTACTAACAGGAATAGAGAGACTATATTACTTTAATCTCTAAGATCATATAGGGACCGTGCGTTAAACAGAGGCATCACTACTGCCGAAGGTAATGTGTTTATTTATTCAAATAATTTGGAGAAATTGGGGCAAATATTGTATTATAGTATATATCATAGATAAAAGAGTGCACTGAGCCTAGGGGGCCGTTAGCGAGTCTCTTTGTCTTGCATGTTTAATAAATCATCCCCCAAAGCTTACATTTTCGTCGCCAGCTTGCGCTAAAGTCGCGACGCACGGTCCCTCTTACTCAAAGACTATTTGAGATGCTAAATCGCGATTCATATATTCGTAATCTGAAACAAATTTACATTGAGTCTATATATCAGTTCTCATAATCTTAACTGGATTTAAATATTTTATAATCTATTAAATGACGCTCCTAATGAGCATTCTGAATCTTGTTATGATAATCCAAGCATTTTCAGCTAGTTTTATTTATTTATTTATTTTATTTAATTTGTTGGCCTATTATTTTCTCCGCCTGGTGAATGTGAATGCTGTCTGAGGCTGAGCCAGACCAAGTCTAAAGCACACGTGGACCAGAGCCGGATTTTTGACCCGGAGGACAGTGTCGGTGACCTGGAGTCTCCAGCTCACATCGACAACACACATACATACTCACAGATATTCACAAGGCATACTGCCTGGTCTATATACTTTAAAAAAGCCAATGCTATTTTATCATTAAAGAGAAAGAAAGAAAATCCATTAAGGATTATCAAACGAATAATATTATTATATCAAATCTACTTCATTCTTTAAAAATATCCAAGTCTAATTCATCAAATATATCTACTTTATTTTGACAATTAAATTCCTAGCAAAGTATACTGTCTATTTATCACCAGATATTTACTTTTATTTCACATAATTTAAAATAATAGGTAATATTTATGATTTATATAAATATTACTTTCACTTGAAATTTAGAAATAATTAAATTAATTTGGTCGGGTTGGGCTAGGTGGTAGCGTGTCAGCCTGCTAACCAAGTGGACCCGGTTTCGAATCCGACTCGAGGCATCCGGCTAAAATCTGACCCCGGGGATAGAGACAAATTTAAAAAATATAATAAATAGTATCGTAAATTGGCTTATGGCTAGAAAAGCCGAAAAGCCAAAAAAAAAAATTACTTTCACTTATAGAATAAGAAGCGTAGAATGCATCTGATAAAGTTTTCGAAGTCTTGGCTTTAACATTTTACTCGGACTAAACCTGCCCTCTTGGCAACTCTAGTAGAGGGACCGTGCGTCACGACTTTAGCGCCAACTGACGACGAAAGTGTAAGCTTTGTGGGATGATTTATTAAACGGCCAAGACAAAGAGACTTACTCACGGCCCCCTAGGCTCCGTGCACTCTTTTATCTATGAAATACAATAATACAATATTTGCCCCAATACTCCCAAATTATTTGATTAAATAAACACAAGAGAGCGCTACCTTCGGCAGTAGTGCTCCCTCTATGCTTAACGCACGGTCTCTATTAAATTGATAAATTTTATTTTTATTTTTTAAAAACAATTTTCAGTTTAAAAATTTCTAAAACGTGGGTCAATAATGCGGAAAACATCTTTTTTTTTAATGAATTAATAGTCAATTTTTTTTTAAATTTCATTTAATCAAATAATCAAATTATTTATTTTAAAACTCATAATAGTTTATTACAAATAATTCATATTTAAAATTAATTAAAAAATTGAATTTATTCCGAGTTGATCAAATCAGAAATGATTTATATTTTTAAAAGTTTATTTTATTTATTTATTACTTATTTATTACTACTGCAGTTCTAATCAGACTCCTTAAAATTTTTCACTTTTTCCTTGAATACTAAGACCTCCAGTTTTTCATTAAATATGGTTGTCTATAATTTTTATAAAAATTTTGTAAGTGTCTTTTTTTAATTCTTCTGTTTATAGATTATTATCATTTGGAAATTACCTAGTATATTTTCGAATGGTAGTAAACGCCACCCTTTTCATTATTAATTCTGGTTTCAGAAATAACTTTTTTATTTTTTTAATATTTTTCAAAAATAATTAAACTATCGATTAATATAATAAATTAAGTAAATACATATAATTTCAAAGACTTGGTTTCATCTTCAAATTAATATAGACTAATCACATTGATATAATTAATAGAATTTCAAACACAAGTATAATTGTACTTGAATAAAAAATGAAAACATTGCGTTTAATTTATTCCCAATAGATTGAAACTCTGCTATTCTCAGCAAAATACCACGTTAATTTTATTCGAAAGACAGTCTCACCTTTTATAATAAAATTTAAAACCAAACATTCCTTTTATAATTATATTTTAATGGACTTACCAATGATATAATATACGAATTACTACGAACATTTTTTTATTACATCAGCCTCTTTGATTTAAATATTTATTCAATAAAATTTTATTTGATTATATTTATTTATTAATTTTGTATAATAGTATGAAACTTAGCATAAAAAAAATCAACTAGTTATTATTTAGGCTAGAGTTTTATCAAAGATACTTGATAATCTTTGCAGATCCTTATATAAAATTTGACCTCATAGAGAAACGACATTTTTTTATATCTATTAAAAATTGAGGTCAAAATGGCGCCCTCTTTTTTACGTATATGATTGAATACGGAGAAATATTTTCTTCGAATTTGGGAATTTCCTTAGTATGGATGACTTCGTCATTATACAGGTTTTCATCATATTATTTAAGTATTATTTTTATTATAAATTTATGCTATAAGGGAATAATTCCAAATATTTGGTTCTAAATAGTCTAAAGTTGGTATATTTGAAGATAATTTTTTTATTTTTTAAGTTAGATAACCTATGATATATGTAGAAAAATTATTAAAATGAAATAAAATAATAACATTTCGGGTTTCATTACTAGTAGGTACTAGTGTGCTCCTTATTTTGGATATTTTCGAATATTTACGCTGACAGGTTGTCATATGGTTCGAAATAAATAAAAAAAATCCCCTAAGTTTCAAGTCTCTATCTCAATTTTAACCTGTGTCCCACGGTGTTCTAAGTTTCCCATCAAATAACATGGGATTTTTGGCATTGAACGATCAATTTTTTATTCCAGCCAAAGTAATGTTTCAAAAAATTTTGAAACTCTGTAGACTTTATCCTTATAATAGTAGCTATCCTTCAGAATTTTTACAGGTTTTTTAATATTACAATTTTGGAGTTATATCTAGATAAAATACTGCTATATCTTAGTATTAGTAAGTTATTGACTCCAAAATTTTCATAGCTAAGAATCTGTAAAAATTCTGAGTATAGCTACTATTATAAGAATAAAGTCTACAGAGTTTCAAATTTTTGAACCATTGCTTGGGCCGGAATAAAAAATTGATCGTTCAATGCCAAAAACCCCATGTTATTTAGATGGGAAACTTAATCACTGTGTAGCACTAGGTTAAAATTGGGATAGAGACTTGATACTTATGGATATTTTTATTTCTAACCATATGAGCCCCTGTCTACGTATATATTCAAAAATATCCAAAATAAAGAGCACCCTAGTAGGTACAGTATATTTTTCAATTATTGTAGAGGCCTAAAGAAAAACTAGCTAATCCACAAGTTTTAAGAAAATTAGATTTTAAAGCGATTTGATATTATTGGATACCATAATAATGAACAAATTTTTATAGAGTCATACTTCATCAAACCAGTCTTAGGAGTGTCTACCCTGTTAAATGTGTATACTTTCGTTTGAATATGTCCAATAAAAATACTTTTGTACCTCTATTAAAGGGGACATAAATGCAAATGAGGGACCATTATCAAGTTGTTTGTGAATTTATAGGGAAAATAAAATATTAATTTTCAAAAAGCTAAACTCATTTTAAATAGTATATTTTAGTTATTTTGACTATTTATGTCCATCGATTAAATTATTAAAGTTGTTATAGGGAAATAAGTGAAATAAGGACTATATCTTTTATGCAGATAATTTATATTTTATTCCAACGTTTCGTCAACTTTGTTGACTTCTTCAGGAGCTCTAAAAAGTTATAAGGCCTCAATTAATATATAATATATAACAATTTCAAATCAAAAACAAAATTGATCTCAAAAACCACTTCAATACATACAAAAAACAAATTAATACACATAAAAAACTCATTTTACATACCAAATAGTTAACTTCCCTGCATATTTGTCATTTTTATAATTATTCTTGCCTTGATATGTTTAGTATGAAATAATAATTATAAAAATGACAAATATGCAGGGAAGTTAAATATTTGGTATGTAAAATGTGTTTTTTATGTGTATTAATTTGTTTTTTGTATGTATTGAAGTGGTTTTTGAGATTAATTTTGTTTTTGATTTGAAAATGTTATGTATTGTATCAATTGAGGCCTTATCACTTTTTAGAGCTCTGAAGAAGTCAACAAAGTTGACGAAACGTTTGCAATAAAATATAAATTATTTGCATAAAAGATATAGTCCTTATTTCCTACAACATCTTTAATAATAGTATATTTTAGTTTGAATATGTCCAAAAATTATGTGGCAAAGAATTGGCATTGGATAAAGTCATACGTCATCAAACCAGTCTTAGAAATGACTACCCTGTGATGATGATGTTTATAATAAATGGATTCAATAGATTCTTTTAATAATATAATAGAAGCGATGTCATTGTGTTGCAATTGTGTACCGAGTTTCAGCTTTCTAACTGGAACCGTTCCCTGAAAAAAAATAGCGAATTCTCATTCTCGTTCTAACCTTGAAAAAGTTTTTATTTTTTCATTTAATTTTTTAAAACAATTCTTTTCTTCATCTAGGACTTTGATGTTTTGTTCTATTTTTTTCAATAAAACATATTTTTTATTAATCGTATGTATTAGAAGACTAAAGTCCATTCAATCATCAAACGCAGTTTAGCAAATGATTTAATAATTCGAGCAACTTGCATAATAAGTTCTTATTCGAAATAATTGTGTCAATTATGTCTAAAATTCTAATGATGAAGATATTAATTTTCTATTAGCAAGTTCATTGATTTAATTAATTAAAAGCTTCGATTATATTTTCGGGAACCAATGTCATCATCATCATTATCATTATCAATAGTCAAGGTCTAGGATTCTCCCTTTTCCGGTCTCACGCCATATTCCTACTGTGTTTTTCTTCCTCATTTAAATTTCGAATTTAATATACTAAGTCAGTGTTAACCAATCTTTTACATACCATGCGCTAATTTGTTCACATACGAGTTCCGATGCTCTATACAAGTGAAAAGCTTTAATATTAAGATATAATATTTTTTCCAATAATGAATATTGATCAAAGAAAGATTAAAAATATCAGTAAATGCTTTATAAATACTTTATTAGAGCATGCAACCATTTCTCTCGAAGTTCCCGATCGGTTGGAAACCTATTTCATTATTATATTAAGATAAGATAGCAGTAGCAGGCGTGCTCCGAGCTGGTGGCCCTGGTGGGCAACGTCTCGAGATATGGCTATTATAATAATTTTAAAATTAATTTATCTACTAAAATTTCAAATGAGCCGCGCAGTAATAAATTAAGAATTAATCTCATTATCCCATTAAAACTTATATTATAAATTAAATATATATAATATATATATATATATATATTTTAAAATTAATTTGTCTACTAAAATTTCAAGAATTTATATTTTTCTTAAATTCAAAAAAAAAAAATAATTTTCACGGTATGAATTATTTCCAAAAAATTAAATATATATAATATATAATATATTTTAAAATTAATAAATTTGTCTACTAAAATTTCAAATGAGACACGCCGTAAATCTAATATTCTAAGCTATATATAGAGGAATATATTACTATATAGAGATATTATAGATATATAATGTAGAGAATAGAGATGTTTTATTTGAAAAATTTGACAATCTAACAACTGTCATTGAATATTAGTTGCTTTTTCTCCCACATGTTCGCCTTGCTGCGCCACGGGTACTGTCTGACAGTGGCTTTTATATATAGTACCTGGAGGCACCGAGCGATGCTCGGTAACTTCTTCCTTCAGTTAAAACCTTTATTTTAATATTATTTTAATTTAAAATTCTGATAAAAAGGTCGATTTTTATTTGAGAGCCGTTTTCAAATTAAAAAAATTACAAATATATATAGTATTCGCCCACTATACCCCCCCCCCACCCCGCTTGACCTCACCCCCGAAACCTCGCCCTACCCCCGGATCCCCCACCACTGCACCCCACCTCCTGCACCTGTTTTGATTCAACCATATGATTCATTTTTATTCATCCAATTGTTAATAAATAAAACCTATCAAAATGTGTTGTTTTCTCAGAAAATTGAGACCTGCTTATGCGAAATATATTTTTAAATAAATTCTTGATTATTTTTTATTCTATTAAATAAATAAAATTCTTTATAAAAACAATTATAAAACGTTTATTAATATTTCTAACGTTTAGGTTGAACAAAATATGTTAAAAACCACAATCACAATACTTCTTCAAGGCCTTTGAGAATAAAGGATTTACCCGACCCATTGTCTGCCTGAGCACAAAAGGAAAAGGAAACCTTTTTTTAAAACCCTAAGAATGGGATTTGTCTACCTGAGAATAATTAATTTGATTACGAAAAAACCCTTCAAAAACAATTTTGTCGAAGATGAGACCGTGACAGATCGAATTGTCACCCCAAAAACCCCCTAACCCGTGAATTTCATCAAAATCGGTAGAGTCGTTTTCAAAATATAACCAAGATACAAATATATAAACAAACAAATATACATATATACAATCAAATACATATACAAATAAATATACAATTTTTGCTCGTTTAATAAGAGTAGATAGATAAAAGGGATACTGAGACGTCACAATATAAGGGGATGCTCAATGAAAATATTCAGAGTGTGACACAGGGGGTGGGGAGGGTGTCTAAAAATCTTGAAATTCGTGTATTGTAATTTATGGACAGTCCCTTATTTCTATTAGAGTTAAGTGAAAGTCATATGGTTTGCAGTAAAAAGGCCACGACAATTTTTCTAATTAATTGGATCTGTTATCTGGTGATGGATGAGTTCAAGGCGAGCAGGAGGCTCTCATTTTCTGTTACCATTCAAATGATTCCGTTGGCTGATGATCTTTTCTATCTAGAGTTCTATCATAGTTCGATGATAACTTCCAACTTCCATACATCCATTCCAAAGTCATTCATGATTTTTTCCTCTTATCTTTATTATGGAAAATTAATTTCAATGAGTTTCCATAGTACATCTACGGCCCAATAAAATATGACTCCTATTACATAATGAACGATATAATAAATAAATAAACAATATGGATATTTTTCTCATAGTATATATTTCATATTTGTTTGGATAAACAATGGATGGATTTGATGAATTCATTGAAAAGTAAAACGAGTTGAATTGAGGAAAGAAGAAATGATAGTAAAATAATATGAATATTATTTTATATACTTTTTCATCAATGTTTTAGTGCAGGGGTCCCCAAACAACGGCCCGCGGCTTCTACAGAATTAGTTAACAAATATTCCCTATGTTAAATATTAATGCCAAATAAGCCTATTATTAATATAATTTTCCTATAATATGTTATATCCGGCCCGCCCAAAGATTTCATGTTCACAGGTGGCCTTACCTCTAAAAAGTTTGGGGACCCCTCTTTTAGTTTATCCCTCCCGAGAAAAATTTTAAAATTATAGACTTCAAAAGTTATTTTTACAATCCATTTTTATTCTCTGAAAATTTAAAAACCAACATTAATAGAACTCATGAAGAGGGTAAAATTTCACCATTAGTATCTAACCCATTGAGATACACAAATTTATATAAATTCAATTATTAAAGAATATTTAATTTCCAACAGAAAAGTTCATATAAGTGAAAAGTCTAAAATTAATAGTTTTCAAATTAAAAGATATTCCAATAAAGTAGAGTGCATCAATAACAAATGTCTTTGATCACTTGATATAACCAGACCCAGCAGACCAAATGAATTATAAATGAGAAAGAAATCGATCTTATTTTATCAATTTCATCTATCTGGTGGTTCACAGTACCTTTTTAATATAAGAAAATATCATTTTGATTAAGAATTTTGTAGTTTAAAAGAAGTTGTATGAAAAGATTCAGTTTCTTCTCTCCTGGATCGAATCAAGTAGAAATGCCAAAAGATTTTTTTTTTCTCATTAGAAATTTATTCAAATCTACTGAAATTTAATATCTATGTGTTATTTTCATTTATCTTTTATATAAAATAATTATTATTAGGAAATTTTCATTTGAGGGGTAGTTTATTTGAAGTCCAATTTGAAAAAACGCTAATAACTCCGTCGAATTTTGTTTTAAAATTATGAAATTAATAGATATTATAAAACAATTAATTATTAATCATTTAATTTAACTTTGAACGAAATCGATTAAGTAATTTTTGAAAAAATGGTCAAAAACGATTTGAACCGTCAAAAAGGATGTTTTTTGAAAGCACGAGATGCCTTTTAAAAAGTTGAAAAAGTCATATGAATCAAAACGCTGACTTGTGACATGGAGGTGAATTTTAAAATGTTTCTAAAACGGCCTTTCATAGACGGTTTTCGGGGGTTTTGACGATTTTCTTAAAAAGTACCTACTCGATTTATTTCAAAATTAAATTAAATTGTTAATAATCAATTGTTTTATAATATTTATTAATTTTCATAATTTTAAAAATATTTTCAACGGAGTTATTAGCGTTTTTTCAAATTGAACTGTAAATAAACTACCCTTTATAATGCAAATTTCCTAATAATAATTATTTTATATAAAAGAAAATTAAAATAATACATAGATATGAAATTTCAATACATTTGAATAAATATCTAATGAGAAAAAAATAAAACTTTTTGGCATTTCTATTTGATTTGCTCCCCGGAGAGAAGAAATTGAATCTTTTCATACAATTTCTTTTAAACTACAAAATTCTTAATCAAAATGATATTTTCTTATATTAAAAAGTTACTATGAACCTCAAGATATATTAAATAGATCAAATAAGATTGATTACATTGTAATTATTTTGGTCTGTCATATCTTTCGAGAGGGTGTGTCTCCAGATCAGAGACATGTGTTATTGATTCAAGTCCATATACTCTACTTACACTATTGGAATATCTTTTAACTCGTAAACTATTTTATTCAGACTTTTCACTCATATGAACTTTTCTGTTGGTTATTAAATATTCTTTATTAAAGGTCATTATATAAATTTGTGTAACTCAAAGGGTTAGGCAGTAATGGTGAAATTTATGTGGAAAGTTAATATACACTACTTTATCGCTCTAGATATTCAACTTATACAAATTACCTCTGATCAATATTTTCGTAGCTAGAAAGGATTTTAATTTCAATATTTAAGAATTTTTTCTGGTAAAACTAAACAACATTTTATTAAATTATAATTGGTTTAATATAAAGAGGACTGTCCACTATGAATTTGAAAATTTTTATCGAAATCCGAGTCATCGGCCAAATTCATTTTTTTTTCTATACAAAAAATTATTCATACAAATCATTGGGCTTTAATTCTATACACGTAATGAAAAATATTTAAATTCTTATAACTCGAAAACCATTGATTTTAGAGATTTCATCCATATAAAGACCCTCACTATATATCACCACATAATATTTTTTGCTAGAAATTTAATCTATTTAATAAATTTTGTACGTCAAGTGGTTAAGCATTAATGGTTAAATATACATGGTAAGAAATATTAACACTTCTCTATCTCTCAAGATATTTAACCCATGGCTCTCACATGTATTTTCGGGCCCGCCAGCCAAAATCTGAAGCAGACCCCTTATTATGGAATAAGTATCTTTGTTTATGGTATGAATGATAACAAGTTGGTGTCCTTGCTCTTTTTTATCTAACATATCCCCTTAAAAAAATGATTTGCCCGGGCCACGGGACCCACAGGAGCCCGTGACCCACAGTTGTATTTGGACCCCTTCTTGTGAGGGCCATGACACTGGGTTGCATCCATAGGAAGGGGGGCAAAGAGGGGACGTGCCTGTTAATATAAAGGGGACTATTCACTATGAATCTGAAATTTTTTATCGAAATCCGAGTCATCAGGAGTTAACCCCCCCCCCTCCCCCCACTAGCTATGACATTATTTTTATTATTATTTGGAAATAATTATAATATAGTTCAAGATATATAGAAAATTTAATTATTTCATATTCATTTACTAATTTGTTATTTGTTAATATATAGCAGTTTTGATTTTCTTATATCGTATTTTATTTTCATCCTTTTAAAATAGCTGCTATGGATTTATTTTTATATCTTCCCTAGGGCATGCATGACATGGCATTGATCAGGATTTAAAGTGCGTTTACATTTTAACCATGACACTTTCCGTTTTCAATTGAAAGTAAGATTATATGGGATGCTCTAGGGATAATGGAAGTATCCAACGTACACACACACACACATAGGCATAAAAAAATAAAAAAACAACTTGTATTTGGAGAAGGATGTGCTTTGAGTGGGGAAGGACGCCCGGATTCCTGCGTCTTCCTTAAGAGACTGGTCGCCAAGGCGCCAGCGACGCCGCTCTTTGCTTCCCAAATGCAAATGAACTTTCCAAAAACATTAGGATCCCTAAAATGACAGGCACAACAGAACAGAGAAAAGATCTTCGACCCCAGAAATTCCATCAAGAATCTACCAAGGATTATCCGATGCATTCAAATTCATTAGAACATTCAAAGAGAGAATTTTAAGACTATTAGTTTTAGTCAGAGGCGTCGAGAGGGGGCCGGAGATCACCAAAGGTTTACTTCATGATTTTTAACAAATATTTAATAAAAGATGAACCTGATCTCTGCAGCCTTCCTTGTAGTAAAATCTAATTCATGTCCTTTTGACTTTACTGTACAAAAAATAATTTTTAAGAAAAAAATAAAACCGACTTCAAAAAATTAAATGCAACAAATAAAATACATTAAAAGGTATAAAATAATTATTATCTTATTTAGTTACAACTAAACTACGAAATATTAACATGAAATTAATTTTTTAAGTCGGTGCCAAACAAACTATACCTATAAGCGAGCGTGCCAACCAAATGTACTAAGTAAGATTCGTCGAGTGCGATTCATAAAAGGTATCTGTTTGGCACCGACTTAAAAAAGTAATTTCATGTTAATATTTCGTAGTTTAGTTGTAACTAAATAAGATAATAATTATTTTATACCTTTTGGTGTATTTTATTTGTTGCAATTAATTTTTTGAAGTCGTTTTTATTTTTTCTTAAAAATTATTTTTATTTTCTCTTTTTAGTGATGTTATTAATAGTGATCATAACATCAGAACTTGACCAAATTAATATGGCACCATCCCTAAGATACCCCTTTCCAATAAAAAAAGAATCATCGAAATCGGTTCATAAACAAAAAAGTTAGGCCAAAACAAACCTAACAAAAAAAGGTCTAATACCTCTAAAAAAAAATGGGACTAATCGGAAGGTAGACTGGACCCAATGCAATTTTTTTTCAAAATCGGTTCACAATTGGCGGAGATATGAGGTAACATAGGCACAAAAAAAAAAAAAAAAATCAGTCGAATAGAGAACCTCCTCCTTTTTTGAAGTCGGTTAAAAAGTAAAACTGAACCTATTAGTCCAGAATAATGTAACTCATAAGCGGAGACCGGATTTTTATGCAATTGCATATTTAGTTTGCTTGCTTTTTTTAAAATTAATATTTTATTTTCCCTAGAAATACTCAATTAAGTTGATAAGGGACCCAACCCCCTTTGTATCAATCTCCCTTTTAAGAGAGGGTTCAAAAGGTAATATTTTTAGAGATATTCAAACGAAAGTAAACACTTTGAATTCTTTATAAAATACACTATTGCCTTAATATCTTTCCTATATTTTGCATTTTTGCATATTTGTGGATAAATGTTTATATGTGATTTAAATATTTTGATAAAAACAATTAGTTACGAGAAATTATTTTATATTTTATTTTGATTAAAATGAATTCTAATTTAAAAATAAATTTCCAAGGATAATTTTTTTTAATGTTTATTTTATATAGCTTTTATATACCTATACCTAGGTCTATTTTTCTTCCTATTAGTTTTTGAAAATGAAGCGCTAATTTGTCAATTTAATTTAGGGACTACTCGTAAATTATTAATTATTTTTATTATAAAAAATAATAATTAAATAAAATATTTATTTTTTTATTTTGAGAGCTGTATTTGCGTTAATTTATGAGGCCTCAGGCGCGCGCCTCGTTCGCTTGTTCAGAAAACCGCACACTTAAGAGGTGTCCATGGGGGGGGGGGGGGGCAAAGCACTTCTTTCCTGGTTTTCAAGCTCTGAATTTTTTTAAATGTTTTATGAGGAACAATATTTTTTTAATCTAACTTTTTAGATATATAATGTAATTATTTTTTTCTTTTGTATTAATATACCTACCATATAAATATATATACAGGTATATATGTATATAATTAGAACTTTATTTACTAAATTTTAACTTATATATACATATATATTGAGGTTTTACTGCCCACCTTGGATAATTTCTTCTGACGTCCATACACACATATACTATATATAAGAGCCTAGATTAATTTGTAACAACGCTGAGAGAATTTTCTTTAAAAAATTACCCTCTTGCCTAGAATCGAACCGACGAACTCTTGAACTAAGGGCATCAGCTCTAGCCATTACACCAATGCAACATTAATATTTATATACTTGATTTCTGTTACTAAAACTATATATTTTTGATTTAGACTTTGTGTCGAGATAATATTGTATTCATTTGAACTCGAATGAAAATGAAAAACACCAATAGATTTTAAATTAAGAAACATTAAATGTATATTAATTAACGAGGCAAATTTGAAATATAATTGTCAGCTCGGATTTTAAACTGATGGCTCCAATCGATTTTCATTAACCAGACAAATTTGAAATATAATTGTGATTTGGACTCGAATTTTGAAATGAAGGACTCCAATTCATTTTAAATTAAGAAACATTAAATATATTGATAATTATTCCTCCCCCCCTTCGCCACTCAAAAATTAAAGAGGCGAAACTTTTAAGAGACGATGTATTTTCGGCAGTTTACGTGTATACATTTGGAGTGTGGTTTTTTAAGAGGAATAACATTTTTGGACCGAGACGCTGCCCGCCAGGGCACCAACCCGGAGGGCCGAGCTTCGAGGGCGTGCCGAAGGCACGCACGAAAAGCTCGTTATATAATAGATAGGTATCTTTCATATTCGAATTTGAAATCGATTAACAATTGAGAGCGCCGGTGGCGCCTCTTTAACAATGAGAGCATTCATATCTAAAATAAATTCACATTTTCGCCAGGAATTTGGACTTATTTTGAAATAAAATTTATTTCCAAAATTACAAAAGGCTTTATTATATATCCATCAAATACGGTATAAGGATCATCTTTGGATTTAAACCACCCTACAGAGCAAATAATATATTGGATCGAAGCCCTAATTGCTCCATGAATTAAAAAGGGGATGACAAGTTTTGATTGTAAGTAAACGATTAAATTAATTTTATTTAAAATTTCGATTTTTTTTATGTATAGGTCCTTAAATATAAAGTATGAGTGTAAGTACGAGTGAGAATATTCCAATATTTAGCATTTTCATCCAAAATCAGGGTATCTTCGAGGCCACCAATTTGCCTGAAAATCTAACCTCATATTTTAAGAGATTTTGTTATTATGATTTAATTTTTGAAATGCATTTTTTATGACTTCGGTAACAATACCCATTTGGTCAGATTCTCTCTGATTATTATTTTTTATTTATATATATGTTTATGTATGAGCCTGAGTATGTTCAAATTAGTGTAGGAGTCAGATTTCATCAGGTCAAAAAGTCAAAAATAAAAAATTCGAGCGAATTTTATACACCGCCAGACTGATTTTACTGGGAGCGCGTTATGATTAATAAATTCATTTATGTTTAACTAATTTCACAAAGCAAGGTAATAAATAGACAGCTAGCTTTGGGGAAAAAAGCCCATTTTGTCAGATCCTATGTGATTTATTTTATCTATACTATATAATATTTAAATAGTGTAAATTGATGTAAGTGTTATATTATATTCAGTCAAATTTTTGCAGTGAGCTTGAACTTGGATCCGCACTGAATGCAGAAAATATATATCGTCGGCTTAGGGCCGGTTGCATGTCGCAAAGTAAATGCTTTTTACCACTAACCAAGGTAGATGGTAAATGGAGTGACTGGGATGGCCAATCAGGAACTTTCAGTGCCTGTCATCTGATTGGTCATCCCAGTCACTCCATTTACCATCTACCTTGGTTAGTGGTAAAAGCATTTACTTTGCGACATGCAACCGGCCCTTAGAGAGTAAACCTGATAACTCCATTTTTTATTATATATGACATTTTAATACCGTTCGAAAGAAAAAGAGATGCAGCATCGTCCAAGTAAAACTGCTACTTAAAATTAAGATTGTAAATTGTAGAAAAAATGAAAAATAGTTTTTTCCATAACAACAAATACCTGGA
Organism: Forficula auricularia; assembly: GCA_024734495.1. Classification (NCBI taxonomy): domain Eukaryota; kingdom Metazoa; phylum Arthropoda; class Insecta; order Dermaptera; family Forficulidae; genus Forficula; species Forficula auricularia. The sequence goes on from JALMQS010000906.1 coordinate 665,600, forward strand.
ACCACCGAACGATACACGGTAACTTTTTACTTCAGTTAAAAGCTACATATTAATATTATTTTTCATTTAAAATTCTGATAAAAATACAAATATATATAGTAATATATGGACCCCCCCCGATACCCCCTAAAACCCGCACTTCACCCTCTGGACCCCTCTCCCACCCCCACACCCAGCCCCCAGCACTGCACCACACCTCCTGCACCCCCCAGCCCCACCCCTGCACCCAGTTTTTGCATAGGTGCAGTGGCTTTTATCAGAATTTTAAATTAAAAATAATATTAATATATGTATAACTTTTCATTGAATCAAAAAGTTGCCGAGCTGTTGTATTTATACATAGTTATAATAATAAAAAAAATCGTATAGGATCTGAAATAAAAACATAAAATTAAATAAGATTTGTTTCCATGTGTTATATAAAAAAAAGTCACTTTAACCACTTTATTTGTAAAAACACCTGTTTTGTTATGAATCCACCTGCAATTTTATGATTTAGACACCTGTTAATTAAAAAAAATCCTAATTTTAAATAATATAATAATATTTGTTATAACCTATTAGTGGGTTTTAAAAATTAAAAAAAAACAATTAATAAATAAAAGAAAATTGAAAAAATGTAAACGGACTTTTTTATTGAGATTTTCATCTATAAATAATTACTTTAATTAAGAAAAGATCAATTAAGATTAAATTTGTCGAGGTCCAGATCTAGCCAGATCGCTTTCTCATCCTCAAGACTTCTTAATAGAGTTGGTTTTTTTGCTCGTTTAATAAGAGTAGATAGATATTAAATTTTTTTTGTTTTTTCTCTGCCCTGTAAAATTTCCTTGTTGTGAGTTAGCAGGTTTATTCTCTAAGGCGAAGATATTAATGATTTATTTAAGTAATTAATGGTGATTTTATTTTTCAGCGATCAGCTGATCCGTGAGCATATGAGCCAGGCAAGTCGTATCTTAGTGGAATCATCATTGCATCCGTCCGGCATCTCTTCCATGTACTAGTACTGTAAGTTTCAATCTATTATCTATATTATATATTAAATTTAATGTTTCTTTTTGCCGAGAGTAGCAAAATTTTTAAAAATTGAAGGAGACAATAAAAAGAGTGTGTCTTTTGCAGAAGACAATAAAAGAATGTGTCTTTTGCAGAAGACACACTATTTTATTGTCTCTTTCAATATATTTTCTAACATTAAACATGTTGATGCATTTAAGGTAATATTCTGATTAGAATCAGTGCTGTAACTAGCCTTTTATGCGCCCGGTGCAAGCTTCTATAACTGCGCCCTTTGAAAATAAAGTATAGATACTTGGTAAAATTCATTCAAGTCTCTATCTGAATTCAAATGTTCTACGTCATTTGAAAACGAATTCATATTCAGGTTCATTCTGTCTTTTGATGAGAATAACTTTTTTATATGGTATATAATCGTTGGTGTAGCATAGACTTAAAATATTCTTTGTTATTTTTAATCGCTTCGAAAAATTCACTTCAATTTATTTCATTTTTACTTTACCCTATAGGGTATGGCCAAGTATTGTAATCGTGCATGAAAAAAGTGTTTTTTTCTTCTTTTTTTCGAAATATCTCAAAAACGGCTGAAATTATTTTGATTTAAAAAATTGAGCGAAACCATGGCATTTCGCTCTACAAAAAAGCTTTAATAAGTGAACATCGAAAAAATTATATTTTTCGAGATAATAACTGTTTTGTCAAAATGTCTGTTAGTCTGCCTGGTTGTCTGGTTGTTAGTTAGTCTGTGCGTTACCAAATTTTTGTGGACGAGCTAGCTCAAAAACTAGTGGAGAATATCGAAACCAAATTTCACACATAGTTTTGGTCCATTGAGATTAAGAGCTGATTAGATTTTGGTGCATATCGACCCAAAATTAAGGGAGGCGGAAGGGGGGTTAAAAATTAAAAATCTATGCCGTTTGAGCAAATTCAACCAAATTTTGTATACATAATCAGTGGGACCCCAGAAGTCTAAAAATGCAAAAACTAACCGCCCAAGGGGGGGGGTGTATGGTCAAAAAATGAAAATCTAGGCTCTTGTACCAAACTCAAACAAATTTTGTATACATAATCAGCGGGCATACTAGTAATCTAAAAATGCAAAAACTAACCGCCCAAGGGGGGGGCAGTGTAGGGTCAAAAAATGAAATTATAGGCCCTTGTTCCAAACTCAACCAAATTTTGTATACATAATCATTGGGAACTCAGGTTGTATGGTAAAGTCAAGTGGATGGCCACATCCGAACACGTCAGCTTATTTAATTTTGTGTATATTTGGCAGTTTTTCCAAATAACCGGGATAAATCACAATCTTACCGTGACGCCGTAACCATACCTTCAAACTGTGACAGTCCCGGTTAACCCCGGACGTATTGGCAACCATCCTTACCCATACTCCGGGCTTGGAATCTACCCAGTAGCAAAAAACATCAAAAATTTATGAGAATATTCAAATTAAATTAATTAAGCATCCAATTTGGTGGATTTCTTTTTGCCCCTAGGATATTATTATTTGCACTTATATTAAATATTTTTAAATAAATTAATGAAAATCATAATTTATATTCAAATCATTGTGTATTTGCATAACTTATATTTATTTGTATTATTTAAATCTTCTATTTAGAAATAGAAAGAAAATACCACACAAAATACGAAGATGACCTTTTTCATTTTTTTTCAAATCAAAATCACGACTTGTTGCAAATCTTCTTCTCGCATATTCAATTTTGGCTGATAGAGTTTATAAATAAATCCCAACTATTAGAAAATTTCTATTTCTTGCCCAATCTTTAAATTAGCCCACTTAAACGGAATAATTACTATTATTTGGATTATTCAACGTCTGTTAATCTTTTTTTCTTTTAATAGCGATCATAATGAACGGCAAATTAATTTTTTAAATTTATATAATGATGGTAATCTAATCATTTAGAACGCCTAAAATTTCAGTCGTTATCTTTTATGATTTGGCTGGAGTTTATATTCGTGTTCTTATTCGGCAGTTTATGTAACACTGGATATATGGTATACCTAAATTTTCACCTTTATTTATCTAGTAATTAATCAAATCCCCGGGGCTCAGATCTGCTGCGGTCTTTAATTTGGATCAGGGCCGGATTTAAGCATAGGCTGAATAGGCTGCAGCCTCGGGCCCGCACAACAAAAAGTTTTTGTTATTTGAAAAATATTTAAAATAAATAATTCGGAAAAAATAATGTTATTTAAAACCGTTTCCTACTGCATATAGGGTGACCCAGCCAGTAGTTGATCGAATGTTCAACTTTTCATGTCATTTTCAGTCGGAAACAACTATTTTCTCTGGGTCCATTGAAAAATATATTTAGTTATTTATGATTTAAATATGAAAACAAGAAATCTTTTTTCGGTTCATGAGTTGCAATACTTTTAAAAAATGTAATTTTTTAATTTCTAATGTGTCTCTTAAAAAATAATAAAAATATATAATAATAAAATAAAATATAAATAAAATTATCAAACTTTGTTATTTTACCTCCTTTGAAATCATTGGATTTGACTTTGATCAAAAATTGGAATCACCCGATCAACTACTGGAACATTTTTTTTTTAAATTCTATTGCTTATGCTCTTTAATAAGGCCTGAATTTTATATTCTCCTATGATTGGACACATCTAAGGGATTGTTATTATGGTGTGGGTTTTCTATTAAGATTTAAAATGAAAGCTGGGTGATAAAAATAGCGTAGCATCGGCGTTATTTGATCAACTACTGGCTGGGTCACCCTACATTAATATCTTCAATTCAGAGTATTACACCATTACACAAATTTCAAATAATTATCTAATAAAAAGTAGGAACGAAAAATATGGTTTTCATTTTATCACAAAAACGCTTCAAATTAAATAATATATTATGTAGATTTAGTAAATTTTTCTTGTTCATTACACATGTTATCTTGCATTTTGCATTTTTTAACATTTTTACTTAAAATTACCATATGTTATTTTTAAAATCGTAATACTCATATTGCCATATTTAGAAACGTAGAGGGGGTGGGGACCACAGGTCACGCCTATAGTCCCAAAGATCATTAAATAAATACATTGTTACTTTTCTTTTATGCGCCATAATTATTTTACTGGGAACCCCCGGAGTATTTGATTAACTCGAAGTTTTTTTTCAACTTCTTTTCGATAACGAACCATATAACTTAAAGTTTCCATTCACTTTCGGGAGGTTCAACATTCGAAGTATTCTCTCTTCAAAACTATAAAGGTTAACTTTACTAGGCCATCTATAAAGTATAGTATTTGATGCCTTTGAGATATATAAACTAAGTTTAGAAAAATAAAATGGATTTTGTAGGAGTTATAGCAAAATTTTTTATCTGCCTGTCATGATTTGGATAATTATGATAACTTAAAAACAGTGGGTCGAATGAAAGCTTGTTCTGTTGCAAAATTATTTGTAAAACCAAATCGAGGAAGATTATTAGATTTGGGGCTCCTTAGGTTAAATATATACTTTGGTTTGAAAAATGCAAACATTCAAAAATATTAAATTGTCAAATGGCTAGCAATCGAGTGGTTGTAGATAATGAGCTGATTAAACAAAGAGAAAAAATATCAATATTTCTCTGCTAAAGAGATACAAATTTGGTAAATTTCATATATATTCTTACAACCGACTATTGATATTAATTACATCAAAAAAGAGACTAAAGCTTTCTCAAGATTCTATAAAATTAATATATAAAATTGACAAGTGGCGCAGCCATGGGGGGGGGGGCTAAGGAGGCTAAGGGGGCTGAAGCCCTAGGACAAGAAAAAAATAAAAAAAATAACAAATGAGTATTTCGAAGTTGAATAATTTAAAGACAAGTCTTTGAAATATATCGTAATATAAAATAAAATAATTTAATATTAATACCAACTAGAACAAACTTCATACAGGGTGCTGGAATGTTGTTTCCTTTTTTTATTTATATAGAAGGTCTTGTGGTGAAAATTTTCGGGGGTCTTGAAGAACACTTTGGTTGTTCAATAATGAATGAAACTCTAAATTGATTTAATATTTTTATTGTGTTTGCAGTTAGCGGGTGGATAATATTTACGTATTTACGTACGTTTATTTGTGAAATTTGGTTTCGATATTCACACTAGTTTTCGAGCTAGCTCGTCCACAAAAATTTGGTAACGCACAGACTAACTAACTAACTAACTGACAACCAGACTAACAAACATTTTGACAAAACAATTAATATCTCAAAAAATATAATTTTTTCGATGTTCACTTATTAGAGCTTTTTTGTAGACCGAAATGCCATGGTTTCGCTCAATTTTTTAATCGAAATAGTTTCAGCTGTTTTTTTAGATATTTTGAAAAAAGGAAACATTCATGCACGATTACAATACTTGACCATACCCTGTCTGGTAAAGTAAAAAGGGAACAACATTACAGCACCCTGTATGAAGTTTTTTCTACTTGACATTTTACGAAAATGTTTATATATATGTATGTGTTTTAGCCCCCCCCCCCCCCAGGACAAAATCCTGGATGCGTCACTGAAATTGACTATTGTGATCTTTAAGACAAAAAAGCGTTAATTTGTTTTTCTGTTTGCTTCTGTGACCATCTGTCAATCTAGAGATCTATTAACTCAAAAACGGATATAAACGCAGAAGTATGAAATTTAAAACTTAAATTTTTTTATAGTTGAGAGATAGTGCAGCAGTCATTTTTGTACCTGACAGCATTCAGACCTGGTTTAACATAAAAAAATATATATTTATATACGTCAGATATGAAGAAATTTTATATCTCAACTATTTTTGAAATTATAAGGTACGCTATCCTCGGTATGCGAAATCGATTCGCCCTTGGTCGGCTATTTATTTTCATGCTGTTTTACTGTGTTCGATTTACACGATTTGTAAAGGGACATATCTTCAGAGGGGCCAGTGTATTTATTTTTTAAAGAAAAGTCACTCAACATTCCTCAACATAATCTATTCATTTAACCCAGATAGTAAATTCTAATCTTTATGATTTAAAAAATAAATAATTAACGATCTATTAGATAACAGGAATTAATCAATTAAAAACCAACTCTCTATGTAAAGTGTAAAGTAAATAGTGAGGTCACCAATCCATAATACATTATAAATCTTAACAGCTGTATTATATAGAAAAACCTTTCCTGTTTCTAATGGACAGATCAAGCTAATTGATTTACCACTTGTACAAGTAATTTTGTATTGTGATTTGAATAGGTTTTCGCAAATGGGGGGAAAGGCTGTCAATTTTTCAGCCCCTTTTCAGGCTTGGCACGGAAGGTCTTTGGGGTCCAGGTGCACGGTGCACCTGCAAGGGCGCCTACAAAAAAGGCACCGCTCAGGTGAAGGCGAGAGTGATTAATGATCGTGGGAAAAGCGTTGACATCAGGACAGGACATAGCGAATGCCCCTGAGTCATTTATTCCATCCAATCACCTCCGCAGCTATTTTTAATTATGATGCCTACCGCCTTTGGTTAATAAATAGATGGGAGAGAAAATCGATACTAGAAAAGTTCAGGGAATCACCGAAACGAATAAGCCAGGGAGGAAAATAGACCTTCGACGAATTTCGATTCTTTTTTACGTCATTCAACCACAATTGAACTGGAATACCTACTCGTTTCTGAAATAGATAGCTTATGATCTGAAACAGTGGTGTCATTGAGCCGGAACTCAACGTTCCAGCACTGTTTTTGGGAACTAATATTTCCAAAACTTTCTGGGGGAAGACCCCAGGCCCCCTGCATTTCCAGCGTTCCGCCAGTGCTAAATTTGCGATGACACCACTGATCTAAAGCTAGAAAATTACTTATAGTCCAGGCCGAGGGGTGATCCGAGATTGGAAGTAGGTGTACACCTCTTTGGAAGTATTTTGGAAGTACTTGGAAATATTTGGAAATACTTGAAAATATTTAAAAGTACTTGGGAATATTTAGAAGCACTTGGAAATATTTGGAAGTACTTGGAAATAATTGTAAGTGCTTGGAAATATTTGGAAGTAGTTGGAAATATTTGGAAGTAGTTGGAAATATTTGGAATTACTTGGAAATATTTGGAATTACTTGGAAATAATTGTAAGTGCTTGGAAATATTTGGAAGTAGTTGGAAATATTTGGAATTACTTGGAAATATTTGGAATTACTTGAAATATTTGGAAGTATTTGGAAATATTTGGAAGTACTTGGAAATATTTGGAAGTACAAGTGGAAGTAGGTTTACAGCATATTAGGTCGTGGTTCACCCCTCGGTCCAGGCAAATTACGATTTTTACAGAAAATAATTCCCGGTTAAGATTTTAATGCTGGAATACGTTTAGTTGCACTCCAATATTACTACCCTAAGTTTTCCCCCAAATCTGTGTTGTGGAAATTTTTCTACTAGCTTCAAAATGAGAAAATTTCGGAGTTTTTTCAGTTTTTCTTGAATAACTCTAAAACGGCTATTCAAATCAAAAAGATATCCATTAGATAAATTAAATATATTTAAATCACTCGTAAAATGATAAAAAATTTCATCTATTTAGGTTTAGTATAACCGGTACTAGCGTCTGCCAAAAAACAGCCCCAGGGATCACTTTTGAATATCCCTAAAACTCGTACTTTTTTCAATTTTTCCCCATTTTGACCATGTAGGAGCACGTTGTCGACAAAGACGACTCTATACATTTTAAAACTAGATTAAATTTTCTACAATTTAAATAAAGTTTCATCTTAATTGGATAATGGTTGAAGTTTTGAGCATTTTCCCGACAGGATGATTTTTGAAGGAAAAACTGCTATTTTTTGCAAAAAATTTCATTTTTTCAAAACTTGAACCTCATTTTGCCATTATCTAATTAGAATGAAACTTTATTTTAATTGTAACAGATTTAATCTAGTTTAAAAATGTATAGAGTTATCTTTGTCGAAAACGTGCTCCTTCATGGTGGGGAAAAATCAAATAAGTACGAGTTTTAGCGATATTCAAAAGTGATCCCGAGGTCTATTTTTTGACATGCGCTAGTACCGGTTCTACTGTACATAAATAGATGAAACTTTTATCATTTTACGCGTGATTTAAAGAGTTTTAATTTATCTAATAGATATCCTTCTGATTTGATAAGCCGTTTTAGTGTTATTCACGAAAAATTGAAAAACTCCTAAATTTCTCATTTTGAAGCGCGTAGAAAAATTTCCACAACACAGATTTGAGGGAAAACTTAGGATATTAATATTGGAGTACCAATAAAGGTATTCCAAGCAATAAAATCTTTATTGGTGATTATTTCCTGTTTATGCTATTTTTTCACGTAATTTGCCTGGACTATTAGGTATAAGATTGGAGTAATTTTTTGGAGACGGACTGATAAGTGAATTAAGTGGATATTGATGAGGCAGTCCAAAAAAGAAGAAGATAATTTACACTATCTTTTTATTCATAAAACCGACGTTCTCGGAGGCTATTCCCTCCTTCTTCAGGGTTTGAAAAGTCAGTGAAGGAATGCCGCATTGGATTTCCTTCACTGACTTTTCAAAACCCAGAAGAAGGAGGGAATAGCCTCCGAAACGTCGGTTTTATGAATAAAAAGATAGTGTAAATTATCTTCTTCTTTTTTGGACTGCCTCATCAATATCCACTTAACTATTAGGTATTTTGAAAATATATATATATATGCTATAAAATCCATCTGTCTGATTCTTTGGGGAATCGAAACAGATGAATTTTGTTCGAATATTCAATAATAAATTTTATTTGTAATGTTTAATGTTAACGTTAGAAAGTTAAAACTTTTTAATCAGGTCACTGCCCTATTTTGGTGCAATTGGGGCCTGATTCGTTTTGATACTGAACCAAGAGTTGAAAAAAGATAGGACCCAGCCGGGTATGATCCGGCATAAAAAAGCTAAGAAATTATTTTTTTCAATTTCAATTTATTTAGTTTAAGACCCACTAATAGCTTATGACAAATTTCAATTTATATTTGTAAAATTTAGCAAACTTACATTTTAGATTAAAGACACATTTTTTAACAAATTAAAGAAAAATAAATAAACTGCAGATTATAAATTTCAAAAAGATTTACTAATAATCATCATGAATTTGATAAAATTGCTTGGCTAAATTATTTTTTGACGAAGCTCTATAATACTCTGAGTATATGAGTCAAACCATTGACTAGATGTAGGCCGGTTGCCACATGGTACTCCCATAAGAAATGAAAGAAATTTTTCTGTTTTTGGTTCTTATATATTTTTCGGAGACGTTTCGACAAGTATGCCTTGTCATCATCAGTCTATAAAGTAAATACAAAGCAAGTTCCTTGTAAATAGGAAGGAACTTGTTTTGTATTTACTTTATATTAGACTCGATGATGACATGGCATACTTGTCGAAACGTCTCCTGAAAAATATTTAAGAACCAAAAATAGAAAAATTTCTTTCATTTCTTATGAGAGAAGTACCATGTGGCAACCGACAACTACATCCTAGTCAATGGTTTGACTCATATACCTCAGAGTATTATAGAGCTTCATCAATATTTAATAACGAGTCCTTATCAGTTTACTACAATTTTGTTATACTGTAATAATAAATTAAATTATTTTTACTTTGACTATACAGGGTATATGATCTACGAGTGTAAGCTCTAGCTCAAAAACCATGTGAATATCAAAACGAAATTTCATATGTAGTTTTGGTGCAAAAACTGATTAGATTTTGGTTGAAATTGAACCAAAAATTAATGGGGGAGGGGAGAGGGGTTAAAAAATAAAAATTATAACATATTCAAAATAAAAACTCAAGAAAAATGAAACATACTGTAAAATGAAACTGTATAATAAAAAAAAGAGTTATTATATTTATCGGGGGCCAAAATTATTGAGGGGGGGTTAAAAATATCAATAAAAGTCCTAGACCCTTTGATCCATTTGTACGAAATTTCGCATATGCACTCTATACGGCCTTATGATAATGATTCACTATATATTAAATTGATAGTGATCAAAAAGAGGGGTGTAAAAATATTTTCAAAAAAAAAAATCGATAAAAGGTGATATTTCTAATTAAAAGGAGATTTTATTAATTGCAAATGGGCTTAAAAAATTACTTTACTTTCGTAAATAATTATAAATTATTTTATTAATTATTAAATATAAGAGAGGGGCCAGGTGTATGGTAAAGTCATGTGGATGGCCACATCAGTTTATTTATTTATAAACTTTCCAAAAATGGCCGATGCGATATCACTATATAGTAATAGAGCATATTTCTATGAATAATTTAAAGATGGATTATTAAGGTAAAACTAAAAATTCATATATAATTCAAGTTAATGATAGACAAATCCGGGTTAGGAATTTTTTTTATAGACGTTTATGGAATTGAGGAAACTGCATGAAAATATAGCTACTTAAATTTTGACGATGACTTAATGAGTAGAGCTTTTAAATCATTCTAGTAAATTCCTGCATCTATTAGAAGTGATAGATAATTTGTAGTGATTTATATTTGAATAATGAAATTGACTTTTAATATACTAGGATGAATTTTTTTGGAAATGTTGTTTTCTGCCAAATAAGGATGGCAGGCGTCAAGGGCCAAGAACGACTGGATAGGCAGCACTGGAAGAGAATAATAAACAACGTTTTAACGATCTATTCAAAACAAGAAAGAGGGAAATTTCACTAGCTAGAAGTCAAATGAATAAAAGAATTGGAAATTTAGTATTTAATTTGACTTTGAAAGAATACTCACTATTACAGACTTTGCACTCCAAATTCAACTTGTTACAAATCAAATTCAATCTTTCCAAAATAATTTTTTTTTATAAAAATATTTTATTTGTAAAAAAAAAATCAAATCAAATGTAAATTAAATATGTACAGTGAAACCCATCAAGTCCGAACTAATTGGGGATGTAGCCTGTTCGGATTAGCCGAAAGCAGCTTGACAAGTGAAGATAACTAATATCAAGTGAAAGATTAAATGATATTTTGTGTGTTTCTATTATTATTTCATTGTTTTTGCAAAGCGATTAACCTAAACAATTTCAATAACCAAATTTTTTCAAAAGTTTTTCAATCCTGGATGACATAAGTATGTAGACAGATTTACACTTTGTTAGGTATGCTAACTGTACTTCTTTGTTAATTTTTCAACTAATTATGTAAAATAAGGTTATAATATAGAATATATACATAATTGTTTTAAGACTTAATAAATTTCTCTTTTTTGCGTTCGGATTTCCCGGGATTTCGGATTTGAATGGTTTCACTGTATTAAGAAATTCAAAATTTTATTAATTAAAAAGTAGTAGGTCCCTACATTAAATTTATGGAATTTTTAATTTGGTAATAAGTATATATATGAAAACTGTGTGTAAATTTTACAAAATGTACACATACGTAACTGACAATGATTCTTATGAACTCAGTAGCGGATTTCTGCACAGAACCTCGAGGTATGCGCCTGGAGACTCAAAAATCAAGGATGGTCTCAAAATTCAGCTCTAAAAATAAAAACAATATTAAAACAGGAATAGTAGGGAATCGGACAATAAATAAAAAACAGAGTTTTTATTAAATGGATCAGACGTTTCGTCGATTTATTTTGACTTCCTCAGTGGCCCATCTTATCACTCTTTGTCAAACTGAGGAAGTCCAAATAAATCGACAAATCGTCTGGCCAATTTAATAAAAACTCTGTTTTTTATTTATTGTCCAATTCCCTACTATTCCTATTTTAATTAATATTTATTATGGATGCAAGTGATGTAACGTTTAAAAAAATATTTCATTTAATTTTTATTTATTTTTACAATAAAAAATTTACCAGTATCCCCTAAATCAAATTGACTGATTAATTGTAGGGTGTGTAGGTGTAGGGATAGTAAAAATATTTAGAGGAGGGCCTCAAAATTGAATTCCGTCCTAGGCCTCTCTAGTTCTAACTCCGCCACTATCTACAGAAGATATTACGTAGGTAACTTCATCTACATATTCAATCAATAATGGAAACAATTTTTAGAGGTAACACTTGTTACAGAGTCATTTATTACATCTACTAAATATATATGATTTTTTGAATCAGTTATTAAACACTTTTTGAAAATAAATTTTTTATTTAAAAAAATTCTTTTTCGATTGTATTCAAAATATAGTGGTAGAAAAAGTAAAGTATGCTTAGTTTGACAAACAAGATCACGCACTTCCTGGGTCTTGGACAAGATTATCATACATACTCCAGATTAAAGTCTTCCAAATTTTGAAGTATTTTTATTCTCCGAATAAAATATAAATAAAATATTTTTCTAGGAAAAACTTGATTTACAAAAGAGTGAATTTGATTTGCAAAAAGATGAACTTGGAGTCCAAAACACAATTCCTGAAAAGAAATTTTTAGCTTAATTTCGGAAATACAAGGATAGCTGTAGGTGCTGTACTGTACTTTCCAGATTCTAGTATCATTGTCATAAATAAAATACTATATTAAAACTAAATTACGAATTGGAGGAAAAAGTGAATTCTTTTTCTAAGTCTTGATACGTTTTCCGCAAATTTTTGCAAAATTTTTGTCGACGAACGGTTTGAGCAAGAAAAATAATGGTACATTTTTTACACAAACAAGTCTGGCTAATTTCGGATCATTAGCTACAATCATTCAATGGAATAGAAAAAATAAGATTCATACTTTTCCCATATTTTGTCAGCGAATGAAGTCGTAGTTTATTAATACAAAGTTGTGTGTATTAAATTAAACCAATTATTTTACATGAATTTATGAATACATTGTTTTTGAGCTTCGACTCCGGAGATTACTTCTCCACCATCGACTGTCCTTGATCATCTTTTTAGTCCTTGTTTTTAATAAGAGGAAAAAACTAATTAAATAAAAAACCTCTTTTCCGATAATTATTTCAATTCCATTATTGTTCCGTCAAAGTTGTGTGTAAAAAATTCTTTTTCGATTGTATTCAAAATATAGTGGTAGAAAAAGTAAAGTATGTAGTTTGACAAACAAGATCACGCACTTCCTGGGTCTTGGACAAGATTATCATACATACTCCAGATTAAAGTCTTCCAAATTTTGAAGTATTTTTATTCTCCGAATAAAATATAAATAAAATATTTTTCTAGGAAAAACTTGATTTACAAAAGAGTGAATTTGATTTGCAAAAAGATGAACTTGGAGTCCAAAACACAATTCCTGAAAAGAAATTTTTAGCTTAATTTCGGAAATACAAGGATAGCTGTAGGTGCTGTACTGTACTTTCCAGATTCTAGTATCATTCGTCATAAATAAAATACTATATTAAAACTAAATTACGAATTGGAGGAAAAAGTGAATTCTTTTTCTAAGTCTTGATACGTTTTCCACCTTGCAAATTTTTGTCGACGAACGGTACATTTTTTACACAAACAAGTCTGGCTAATTTCGGATCATTAGCTACAATCATTCAATGGAATAGAAAAAATAAGATTCATACTTTTCCCATATTTTGTCAGCGAATGAAGTCGTAGTTTATTAATACAAAGTTGTGTGTATTAAATTAAACCAATTATTTTACATGAATTTATGAATACATTGTTTTTGAGCTTCGACTCCGGAGATTACTTCTCCACCATCGACTGTCCTTGATCATCTTTTAGTCCTTGTTTTTAATAAGAGGAAAAAACTAATTAAATAAAAAACCTCTTTTCCGATAATTATTTCAATTCCATTATTGTTCCGTCAAAGTTGTGTGTAAAAAAATTCTTTTTCGATTGTATTCAAAATATAGTGGTAGAAAAAGTAAAGTATGCTTAGTTTGACAAACAAGATCACGCACTTCCTGGGTCTTGGACAAGATTATCATACATACTCAGATTCAAAGTCTTCCAAATTTTGAAGTATTTTTATTCTCCGAATAAAATATAAATAAAATATTTTTCTAGGAAAAACTTGATTTACAAAAGAGTGAATTTGATTTGCAAAAAGATGAACTTGGAGTCCAAAACACAATTCCTGAAAAGAAATTTTTAGCTTAATTTCGGAAATACAAGGATAGCTGTAGGTGCTGTACTGTACTTTCCAGATTCTAGTATCATTGTCATAAATAAAATACTATATTAAAACTAAATTACGAATTGGAGGAAAAAGTGAATTCTTTTTCTAAGTCTTGATACGTTTTCCACTTGCAAATTTTTGTCGACGAACGGTACATTTTTTACACAAACAAGTCTGGCTAATTTCGGATCATTAGCTACAATCATTCAATGGAATAGAAAAAATAAGATTCATACTTTTCCCATATTTTGTCAGCGAATGAAGTCGTAGTTTATTAATACAAAGTTGTGTGTATTAAATTAAACCAATTATTTTACATGAATTTATGAATACATTGTTTTTGAGCTTCGACTCCGGAGATTACTTCTCCACCATCGACTGTCCTTGATCATCTTTTTAGTCCTTGTTTTTAATAAGAGGAAAAACTAATTAAATAAAAAACCTCTTTTCCGATAATTATTTCAATTCCATTATTGTTCCGTCAAAGTTGTGTGTAAAAAATTCTTTTTCGATTGTATTCAAAATATAGTGGTAGAAAAAGTAAAGTATGCTTAGTTTGACAAACAAGATCACGCACTTCCTGGGTCTTGGACAAGATTATCATACATACTCCAGATTAAAGTCTTCCAAATTTTTGAAGTATTTTTATTCTCCGAATAAAATATAAATAAAATATTTTTCTAGGAAAAACTTGATTTACAAAAGAGTGAATTTGATTTGCAAAAAGATGAACTTGGAGTCCAAAACACAATTCCTGAAAAGAAATTTTTAGCTTAATTTCGGAAATACAAGGATAGCTGTAGGTGCTGTACTGTACTTTCCAGATTCTAGTATCATTGTCATAAATAAAATACTATATTAAAACTAAATTACGAATTGGAGGAAAAAGTGAATTCTTTTTCTAAGTCTTGATACGTTTTCCGCAAATTTTTGTCGACGAACGGTACATTTTTTACACAAACAAGTCTGGCTAATTTCGGATCATTAGTTACAATCATTCAATGGAATAGAAAAAATAAGATTCATACTTTTCCCATATTTTGTCAGCGAATGAAGTCGTAGTTTATTAATACAAAGTTGTGTGTATTAAATTAAACCAATTATTTTACATGAATTTATGAATACATTGTTTTTGAGCTTCGACTCCGGAGATTACTTCTCCACCATCGACTTGTCCTTGATCATCTTTTAGTCCTTGTTTTTAATAAGAGGAAAAACTAATTAAATAAAAAACCTCTTTTCCGATAATTATTTCAATTCGGCTATTCGTTCCGTCAAAGTTGTGTGTGAAATTTCAGCTAATTAATAAGTATTTTGTTAAATCTAGTCACACCAAAAGTTTAGTTTTTTCACTCTTATTAAAGCAAGGACTAAAAAGATGATCAGAGGACAGTCGATGGTGGAGAAGTAATCTCGGAGCCGAAGCTCAATAAACAATGTATTCATAAATTCATGTTAAAATAATTGGTTTAATTTAATACACACAACTTTGTATCGATAAACTACGACTTCATTCGCTGACAAAATATGGGAAAAGTATGAATCTTATCTTTTCTATTCCATCGAATCGATTGTAGCTAATGATAATTAAATAAAAAACCTCTTTTCCGATAATTATTTCAATTCCGCTATTGAATTCAGCTTCATGTTCACGTCAAAAGTTGTTGTGCTTAAAATTTCCAGCTAATTAATAAGTATTTTTGTTTAATCGAGTCACACCAAAATTATGATTCAGCAAATCACCAAAAATATATTTCCTCGTCATCTATCTAACACATAGAGGAAAGAAGACGAGGAAAATATAGTATCCGATCTTTGAGTATATTTTTATCCCATTAATGATCATTATCAACGTATAAACAAATATAAATATAAACATAAGGAAACACACAATTTAAAAATACCAGAAACGTTGAAAATAAATATTTCCTCAAGTAACCAAAAAATGTCCATACTTCTATGATAAAAAAAGAAGGGACATTTATTTGATTAATTTTTTAAGATCAAGTTGATTACATGACTAAGATTTTCTTCTTAGTCACGAGTATTTGAAGACATTTTTTAGTTACTGAGTAATTTTTTTTCGTATTTTGAAATTCACACTTTTTACACTTTCAAATATTTTTCGCAACCCCCACTTTGAGAATGACTGAATCATTTGAATTTATGCCAAGTCTCCTTCAATTTTCTTTAAAATATACTAATAGAATTACCATAACTTAATTATTTAGTATAAAAAAAAAAAATTATTTTGAAATTATTTTTTATAAGATTCTTCCAAAAATTAAGAGACTTATGTAAAATATAAATTTATAATTAAAGGGATTTTGAGTCACATAAAATAAATAAATATAGTAACTTTAAATTATATTATGTTGGAGTTGGTGGTATTTCACAGTGAGAAAAATAAAATAATTTATGTTAAACCATTTAATTTTTAAATTCTTAATATATTTCGGGTTTTTAGCCCATCATCAGGAGTACATCGAGTGATGTAGAGGGTGGTCCTTATTTTGGATATTTTCGAATTTTTACGCGGACAAGGGCTCATATGGTTCGAAATAAATATAAAAAATATCCCCCAAGTTTCAAGTCTCTATTTCAATTTTAACCTGTGTCCCACAGTGATTCAAGTTTCCTATCTAAATAACATGGGGTTTTTGCCATTGAAAGATCAATTTTTTATTCCGGCCAAAGTAATGGTTCAAAAATTTGAAACTCTATATACATTTATTCTTATAATAGTAGCTATCCCTCAGAATTTTTACAAATTTTTAGCTATTATAATTTTGGAGTCTATTACTTAATAACCCTAAGATATATTATAAAAGTATTTTATCTAGCCGAAACTCCAAAATTATAATAGCTAAAAATCTGTAAAAATTCTGAAAGAAATCAAGTATTATGAGAATAAAGTGTACAGAGTTTCAGATTTTTTGAAACATTATTTTAGCCGGAATCAAAAAATTGATCAATGCCCCATGAGATTTGATGGGAATCTTGCTTGCATCGCTGTTCAGCAAAGGTTAAAATTGAGATAGACTTGAAACTTGGGGGAATTTTTTTATTATTCATATAAGTCTTTGGGAGCATAAAAATTCGAAAATACCCTAAAAGGAGCCAGCTTCTACATCAGTCGATGGACTAACAACCCGAAATATAGAATTTAAAAATTAAATGGTTAAACTCAAATTATTTTATTTTCCTCATTGTGAAACACCGCCAATTCCAACCTATTATAATTTAAAATTACTGTATTTATTTATTTTATGTGATTAAAAAACCCATTACTTTATAAAATTTAAATTCTACATAAGTCACTTAATTTTTGGAAGAATATTATAAAAAATAATTTTAAAATAAATTGAATTTAGCTATACTAAAAAATTAAGCTACGGTAATTCTATTAGTATACTCGTAATAAATTAATTTTAAAGGAAAATTGAAGGAGACTCGCCATAAATTCAAATGATCCAGTGATTCTGGGGGTTGCAAAAATTATTTTAAAGTGTAAAAAGTGTGAATTTCATAATACGAAAAAAAAATGGTTAAACGCAAATTATTTTATTTTCCTCGCTGTGAAATTACCACCAGCTCCAACTTATTATAATTTAAAAATGTTTCACTATAAACCCACACTGCGTTCCCTAAGCTTTACAGTAATTTTATGTTATTGGATAAAACAATACTTGGTAGGTTTCACATTAAGATATAAAAATAAAACGAATTTATTTTTGGAGAGTCTTTAATTTATAATTTGACAGTTTATATTGGGAAAATAAGGACAAGTTTTTTATGTGGGACTTTTTTATTTATCCACCAACGTTTCGTCGACTTTGCCGACTTCTTCAGGGCTTCAAATAGTCATGTCACTCATTCGTCTAAATTTTCTTATTCTTTTCGTTACCATTGAAGGCCATCAGAATACAATTTTCAAAAAATATTTGGCGTTTATTAAGATCGAGTGGTCACATTAACCCCTAGAGGTCAATATAACATTGGTAGATATCGATGAATGTAATTTTACATAGATATTATTCATTTCTAAAGAGAAATCAATGCAGTATAAAAATATATGTACCAATGTTGACTTTCAACCAGGGAATATATTGTGAGCTTAGAAATGGATTATTCCAAAGATTCCCTAATCATCTTTATTTATTCCTTTTTTGTGTTATTTCTACTTTAATAGTTCCTCAACGAGAGTAAATTTTATTCGACTAAAACTTGTCTGGACTTGTCCTTGACAAGCTTGAACTGGAAGATACTAATATATCTACCAGGCAGGGATTTGAAATCTTCTATCAGCACCCTTTTCGGAAAATTATTCAATTTAATTTCCCCTTGAAACTATACAACAATTTTATTTCATTTTGAGACCCAATATACTTTTATGTTTTTTATAGAAATATTTGAATAACGGATAATAATTTGAAAATTTAAAGATCCTCCTGAAAATTTGAAGTCGACCTTATACTATATTATATAATGTCGGCTTAGAGTGTAAAGCTGCTAACTCCATTTTTAATCATATATGACATTTTACTACCATTCGAAAGAAAAAGAGATGCAGCATCGTCCAAGAAAACTGGTAATTAAAATTACCATCGTAAGTTGTAGAAAAAAAAATGTGAAAAATAGTTTCTTTCCATAACAACAATATTAAATTTTGTTTGTTTTTTCTCAGCCCTGTAATATTTCCTTGTTGTAAGTTAGCAGGTTTTATACTCTAAGGCGACGATGTATACTAGTAATTATGAAAATACTCTAAATGTTTGAAATTTTAGGGATGCGCTTCATCCAAAGCATCCCTGGACCCCATGGCCACTGATAGGTACATATTTACCTACATATAAAGATAAAAGTAAATAAATATTTTATGAAATATTAATTTAGTGAAACAAGTGACCTAGAAAACCTAACTCATAGTAAATTAATATATCATAAAATATTTAATTACTTTTATCTTTATTAAAGATGTTTCACCTTGCACCAACACCACAATCTCTAATAATTATTTACCTACATATAACCACTCGTATTAATAGAAAAAATATAATCGTTTTCACAAGAAAAATCAAATCAAATAGAGGTGGCCAAAAAACTTTTCAAGATTTTTGATGGTCAAAAAAAGTTTGAAATCCCTAATTTAGACGGATGATCTTTAAGACACTTAAATAGCATTTGTTAATATAGATAAATTACATATTTTCTTTCATTTTTTTCCAAAATTTTATTTTTCGATTAACCAAAATTTTCAAAATTTAAAATCTTATATTTTTATAAATTTCCATTTGATTTAAATAATTTTCAAATTTTTTTTTTGTAAATTACTCTCATTTAAAGTAAATATTTTCTTATTTCAATTTATTAAATGATATTTTATTTTAATAAAGTGTATTTTTTACTGTTTTTCAGATGAAACAGACTTCCTCTTTAATCCTGAATTGTGTGTTTCGTGAGGCATCATCTCGTTTCTTCACTGGTGAGTAATCTAATTGATATTCTTATTTGATTAAATTATTTATAATGATAGGCAAAAAAATTAATTGGCTTAATAAAAATATAGATTCAGATTAAAAAAGTCTAATAATTAAATGTTTTCAAAATCTTAAAATATCAATGATTTATGAATCTAAATATATAAATATATTTATTTAATTCTACAATTCTTTAAATAAAATTAGAAAACGAAAAATTAATGATTCCGAGCGTCTCGTGAAAAAAAAATTCTCTTTTTTCAATGAAATTTTTTAGAATTATAGTTAACTTTATTATTTTCAAAAAAGCAACATTCTAAAAAAAATTTAAAATGAAAAAACCCGAATTTCGCTCATGAAACCTTTGGCACATTACTAAATGTTTTCTGATTATATTTAAAAAATTATATTATTTTATGCATTCATTAAAACATTGAAAGATTTATTTTAAAACACAAATATATGTAATTCAAAGGCTTACAATTTTATTCTATAACAAGCTGCAAGGCCTTCGGCGGCCCTCTTGCTAGCCAGGGGCACGCCCCTGGACCCCCCTCGAACCCCCACCCCCGAACCATGCCCAACCCCCGCCCCCACACCACCACCCCCAACACTCCCATTCTGCACCCTAACCCACTAACCCCCCTCATCATTTTTGACCCTCCCCCATTTTGGGTGGTTAGTTTTTACATTCCTAGCTTTCTAGAGGCCCAGAGATTATGTATACAAAATTTGGTTGCGTTTGCTCCAAGGGCAAGAATTTACATTTTTTCAACCTCCCCCCTTTTTGGGTGTTTTTTTGGGAAAATATTTTTAAACAAAAGTTATCAGAAATCCCTACAACTTTGTTTATCATAAAATTTGCCGTAGGGTTAATAGTTTAGGAGTTATTTGATAATTTTTATTCGTGCACCCCCCAAACCCACTTCTGGGGTCAAAATATCAAAACGTTATATAGCTAAAAACGTAAGTTAGAAGACATCTGATGTAAATATGATATTTCATAATAATCCCTTCAGCCGTTTTTACGTGAATCGTGAGCAACTTTTCGGAAACCACTGAAACAGACATACATACATACATACAGACATACAGACAGACAGGAATTTTGTTGAGGGTGTTTTCGTTCATAACTTTGCTTGAAACGTGTGCAACCAAAATTTGGCGTGATTTGGAGCAATGTACAGACAAAACCTTAATTTTATATATATAGATTTTGTCCCTTAATTAATTATTTTCAAAAAATATATTTAAGATTTTTTTTTCAATTTTTATAATGTGAAGCTACTATAATATAAATTTATAATATAAGTTCTAAAATATGAATACTTTTTCATATAGGTACACAGACTAATATTTTTAATTTTTTAAATTGAGATTCTAATTTTTCATATATTAACTAAATACTAGCATCAATCATAGAAATTTCCTTAATAATTAACTTAATATCTTTATTATTCAATTCAAGGTAAAGTTAAATTGTTTTTAGATTAGATTAATTTTCTTTCCAAATATGTATTATTTTTCGGCCTAAAATAAAAAGCCTTATGTGTTCTTATATAAAAGTTGATAATATTTGATAAAAAAATATTTTTGTCAAGTCTTTTCCTATGAATGTAAATTTCTTAAAATTTCTATTTGATAATAATTAACTCTATCGGAAAAAAATTGTTTTCAAAATATAGAATTATTCTAGATGTACGTTTTACTTATTACTTATTACTTACTAGAAACTCAACTTTTAATATAAAAGTTACCAGGTGTCTTATTTTCTGTTATACCATTTTTATATAGAAAATACAATAGTAACATTTTTATTTGTCGATAGATTTTTTTCTTCCTTAATTTCAACCGTCTGGAATAGAATTTTATTATTCAATAGGTATAGCCAGTTTTCATAAAGAAAAATCAATGAGGTTGTCATTTGCTTGATGCAAATAGCATTTATTCAAATAGATAAATTACATATTTTCTTTCATTTTATTTGTTAAGGTCTTTAGTTTTGTAGGTATGGGGCCGTCCATAAATTTCGTCACACGAATTTAAAGATTTTTAGACCCTTTTAGCTTTTTGGAAATCTTTCAACTGTCAATATTATTTTTGGTTAAGGGAACAATTTTGACAAGTAATATATAATTCATTTACTGTTTTAATATCTATTCTATAATTTTTTGCATTTTCAATTTATTTTCAAAACTATTATTATTTTTTAAATATATTTAAATTTTTGATCAAATCAATTTTGACAGGTAACTAAGCAATAAATAACCATTTATCATTTTTTTCGGTCAGCTATTATCTATATAAATTTTAACTATAAAACGAGACGCTCCCCGCCAGGGGCTAGGTGACGCCGGGTCGAAGGCCCGGGCGTCAGCTAGTAACAAATAAATTTTTCGTATCAAAAACTCTGGTACTCTCGGCTAAACAAAATTTTTTCAAATATACCCAGTATGATAATATTTATTATCCTATGTATATACCTACTTACATAGATACATATAACAAAATTATCAATATATATTTGATTAATTACATTTCTTTAATTAGAGATAAACTTCCAACCCGAAAATGCTGTTTTTCTTTTGGAACACGGGAACCCCTGGCAGGTCCGACACCTGCTGTGATCCCAAATATTCCGAAATGTTCTTTTTCACCCCGCTCTGTCATCTAATACACTAACCGACCTGTGTGCTTGCTTGGCTTTAATTTATTCAAAAATTTATTTTTAGGAGTTGAGAAAATTACTTACAATTAAATAAAAAAAAAAACGAATAACCCTGATTACGCCATTCGATTCCTAAAAACATCCCCAAACCCACAACCAAGTCTTGAAAAAATTTGATCTTTATTTCTCCAATTAAATTTTAAATCTCTATCAATTTCTAAAATTGAAGAATATGGTATTAACGAAGGATGTGATTACAAATTTTCTTGTTTCCAGAAATTTTACTTATTTTGTTAAGGGAGAATGGTGTGGATTCTGGGCGAAACATTTTAAATACCTAAAGTAAAGAAATTTTTTGAAATTTTTGAAATTTTAAATATAAAATACTAGGTAGGTTTCCAGTTTCTTTTGTGAACTCGTGAAGATAGACTTATAGCCCGAAATATACATAGAGTCGTGCCAAACAAGCATCTAATCTTTTATTTATGTGAAACCTACCTAGTATTTTATATTTAAAATTTAAAAAATTTCTAAATTTTTTTTTCAATTTTCTTTACCTTAATTTTATTTAATTGAAAATATTATGTTTTGCCTTGAGTATCAGAGTTGTTGATCCATAAAAAGAATGAGACTTACTTGATGCAAATAAACTTATAAAAGTACATATCGGTTTATGCGGCTAGCTTGCTATAATAACAAAACTAATTTTTTATATCCAATCTGATATTTGAATCCATGAAAAATAACAGATAAGATTTTTCTAATTAAAAAGATTGATAATGAAGGTCAAACCTTCGAATATATTAGTCTCAAACAAATAAATTATATGGTACATGTAGCTATATATAAACATATTAATATTTGGTATACATGTATATTTATATGTTTATTTGCAACAAGAAGATGACAACCTTAATTTCTGTTTGTGATTTTTTTTTAATTAAGTGATTAATAATAGTTCCACATATTTCGAGGGCTTGCAGTACCTTTTCCTTAGTGGATGCCACTAGCTCAACAATGTATCTGTTGCAGTAAAAACCCGATTTTTAGTAAGAACGGATTCTTACTAGTTAAAACGCGTTTCACTGAATACCTTAGAGGCAACTAGAGTTTACTGATGCTGGTTGAGTTTAGTTCAAAGGTCTAGAATCTTATTTTTGACTTCCCGCCTCATTTTGGGTGTTTATTTTCAATTTTTTTTAAACGAAAAATTACATCTTCAACATCTTTGCTTCTAATTTTTGACATTTTTGTTTAAAAATTTTTGAAAATAAGCACCCAAAATGATGCGGAATGTCAAAAATGAAGATTCTAGACCTTTGAACTAAACTCAACCAACATCAGTAAACTCTAGTTGCCACAAGGTCTCAGTGAAACGCGTTTTAACTAGTAAGAGCCCGTTCTTACTAAAACGGGGTTTTACTGCAACATATTCACTAAGGAAGGAGTGCTGCAAGCCCTCGAAATATTTGGAATTATTAAACAATTAATTATATAAAATTACTGGAAACAAGCAAATTTTTAATTACAATCTTAATTATATTTAAAAACATCCAGCCAATAAAAGTACATTGAATATTTTTATTTTTATTTATTTATTTATTTATTATTTTCAACGGCTAAATGCCTAATACATTAATATAATACAATAATTATTGAATATAACAAAATTAACAATAATAAGAACGTCATAAGAATCCTGAACAAGATTTTATCCCAGATGATTTCATAAATCTGATACAGGACATTTACTCGAACAACACCGCTAGAATAAAAACCGAAGGAAGACTGTCCGGAAGCATCCCGGTGAATCAAGGTATTAGGCAGGGAGACTCCCTTAGTCTGCTGCTTTTTAATATTGTTATGGATGAAATCATTGGCGAAATCAAAAATCTAAAAGGATATTCCTTGGGGGACGAGAATATAACATGCGTTTGCTACGCAGACGATGCAGCACTCGTTGCAGAAGATGAAGATTCCCTCCAGCGCCTCATGTATAAATTTAGCTGTGTTGCGCATAAATTCGGTCTCACCCTGTCAACCAAGAAGACCAAAACACTGACAATCTCTAAATAACAACTCCGATGTAAAGTACAACTGTACGATACGAGTATCGAACAAGTCATGTCCTTCACATACCTTGGCATCCAAATGACCTCTCATCAAGACTTAGAAACAGAGGCAAGACATCAGGCAATAAGAGCCTCAAAAATATCGGGTTGCCTTAACAATGCAATCTGGTCAAATCAATATTTAAGAACGGAGGCCAAGATACGAGTCTACAAAACCGTAGTACGTCCAATATTAACTTACGCAACAGAGACAAGACCCGACACTGCAAAAACTTCTCAATTATTGGAAACGACTGAAATGAAGACATTACGAAGGATAATGAACGTGACCAGGCTCGATAGGATGAAGAGTGAAGATATTAGGGAAAAATGTGGAATACAATAGGTGGGCGAATGGGTTAAAAGAAGAAGAGCGGAATGGTATGCGCATGTGAGAAGAATGCCAGAAGAGCGGCTGGTAAAGAAAGTGATGACAAACAAGCCGGTTGGAATAAGAAGTAGAGGTCGTCCCAAGAAGAGATGGTATGACGTTCTGGAAGAAACAAACCTATAGGTTTAAAAATAAGAAGAAGAAGAAAAACAACAACAATAATAGACAAAGTAATATTATTAAATTAATATAATAATGATAGAGTATATTATGTTAAATAACAATAGAGAAATATAAAAATAATATAAGATAATAGTAAAGTGATGAAATATAATAATAGAATAGTTACTTGTAGACTAGGGTCAACATTGTGAACAAGACTGCGACTCTATTAATGTTCAATGAGAAGTCCAAGGGGAATATAATATTATCATCGCAAATTTGAATCTGTTCGAAATCTACTTTGCTGAAATTTTAAAAGATTCGATCCAAACCATCATAGAAATCAAATTAAACGTACTAAACCAATCTTGTTTGAATTCTAGTATAATTAATTTTAATAAATAAATAAATAAACATTTTAATAAATAAAAAATAATGAACAAGGACAGACTAATTAGAGAATTCCGTTTTAATCTGTATATAAGTATAGTTTTTTAATTGAAGAGCACGAATATGAACTATCGACTAATCACTGAACTGAAAGAACTCTTGAAGAATTCCCTTTGACCTTAGAGGCTTTTAGGCGCCACAGAAATAAAGCAAATTTTCCCGATAAAACTAATTAGCATGAGTGTTTGGAGCCAATCAATGTATTTTTAAATGACTTCTTATTAAATAAATATTCTGATAAACCGGATGTTAATAAACTGAACAGTTAAACTAAACAAATAAGATTTTCTGGATAATTTAATTAAAGTCGGGAAGATGAAAAAATTAAAATAAAATATGTTGTTTTTACTTTATCGAATGTTTTTTTTTTTATTTCTAAATGATTAATTGGACGTTTCGAACACCTTACAGTCCATCTTCAGCACCTTATCAATTATTAGAATTTCCTATTTTTTGAGATATAATTAAGTATATTTTCGATTAAAATACTAGTAGATATCTATGTTATTAGTAATAAAACAAATACAAATTGTGTTTTATTTATATACAGGCTAGTTCTTTTTTCTCCTATCAGATTTTCCATTTATATTTTCCATTTCTTTGCCCTAAAAGTATAAAAAACGCAAATCTTATTTATTTGTTGATATTATAAATATAAAATAATTAATCCGAAGGTTTGAGTATCTTTTTTTTTTTTGAAAATTAGATAGATTTTTTTTTCCAAAAATACAATTCAAAGTGAAAACCAAATATATCAAGAAAGAATTTAAGGTAAAAAATCTAAGATTTTAGTAGAATATTTTTAATGTAAGAGGGCTTCTCCCCCTCAGGAGTTGAACCCAAGTACTAACACGCTTGCCGGGATTGCTCGACCCTCGAGACAAGTACTTGGGTTCAACTCGTGAGGGGACGAAGTCCTCTAATTTAAAAATATTCTACTAAATTCTTAGATTTTTTAGGTTAATTAAATACTTTCTTGATAAATTTTATAAATTAAAGAAAGGTTTTTTTAGCCACATATAATAAATAAATACAATAGTTTTTATATTGATTATTATTATTTCTTAGATTAAATTTCCATACAGTTTCGGTTATCTCTTGCTGACCATCTTCAGTAGTATTGAAAATTGAAACATTTTTTGTAAAATATTTTTTAAAGATTTACACAAAATAAAACCATACAATTTCACATTTTTACATACAATTTCTTTCAAAATGGAATTTGTCATTTTGCATACATTAGTAACATAGATATTTAATAATAAAATAATTAATCCGAAGGTTTGAGTATCTTTTTTTGAAAAATAGAAGGATTTTTTTTCAAAAATACAACTCAAGGTGACAACTAAATATATCAAGAAAAAAATTTAATTAAGGTAAAAAATCTAAGATTTTAGTAGAATATTTTTACATTGCATATCAGAGGGCTTCGTCCTCTCAGGAGTCGAGCCCAAGTGCTAATATGCTTGCCAGGCTTGTTAGTTCGAGCCTCGAGACAAGTACTTGGGTTCAACTCCTGAGGGGACGAAGTAATGTATAAATATTCTACTAAAATCTTAGATTTTTTACCTTAATTAAATTCTTTCTTGATAAATTTTATAAATTTATGGGTTTTTTAGCCACATATTATAAATAAATACAATAGTTTTTATTGATTATTATTATTTCTTTGTTTAATTTATCATACAGATTCGGTCACCTCTGGTTGACCATCTTCAGTAGTACTGAGAATTGAAACATTTTTATGTAAAATTTTTTAAACATTTACACAAAATATAACCTGCTTTTTTTAAGTCGGTTAAAAACCATACAATTTCACATT
This sequence comes from Forficula auricularia, assembly GCA_024734495.1. Classification (NCBI taxonomy): domain Eukaryota; kingdom Metazoa; phylum Arthropoda; class Insecta; order Dermaptera; family Forficulidae; genus Forficula; species Forficula auricularia. The sequence continues at coordinate 692,707 of JALMQS010000906.1, forward strand.
TATACATACAATTTCGTTCAAAATTGTCATTTTGCATACATTAGTAACATAGATATTTAATAATGAAATAATTAATCCGAAGGTTTGAGTATCTTTTTTTGAAAATTAGAGGGATTTTTTTTCAAAAATACAACTCACGGTGAAAACCAAATAGGTATATCAAGAAAAAAATCTAAGATTTTAGTAGAATATTTTTACATTGCATATCAGAGGGCTTAGACCTCTCAGAAGCTGAACCCAAGTACTAACACGCTTGCCGAGTTTGTTAGTTCGACCCTCGAGACAAGTACATAAGTTCAACTCCTGAGGGGACGAACCCCTCTGAAATGCAATGTAAAAATATTCTACTAAAATCTTGGATTTTTACCTTAATTAAATTCTTTCATGATAAATTGTATAAATTAAAGGTTTTTTAGACACATATAATAAATAAATACAATAGTTTTTATTGATTATTATTATTTCTTTGAATAATTTACCATACAGTTTCGGTCAGTTCTGGCTGGTAGTATAGAAAATGGAAACATTTTTTTTGCAAAATTTTTTAAACATTTACACAAAATAAAACCATACAATTTCACATTTGTACATACAATTTAGTTAAAAATTTGTAATTTGTAAATATCCATACATTAGTAACGTATATGTTTCAATAATTTATAAACAGTTGTCATTGATTAGAATCTATTTTGAACTGATGATCAATTAAAGATTTTTTTATTATATTTTACAAACAATTCTTCAATTAAATAATTCTCTCATTGTGTATTGTATGGTATAACAAATCTTATAAATTGTTTCAATTTTCAGTACTACTAAAGATGGTCAACCAGGGATGACCAAAACTGCCGGGTAAATTAATCAAACAAAGAATAATAATTGGTTAGCATTACTATATTTATTTATGTGACTAGAAAATTTTAAAAATAATCCGGTATGAAAATACACGTTTTGAGGTTGAATAAGACAATATTGAGGCGACTGTGGGTCAGTGGCTAGAGTGTTGGGTCGCTGACTCGGAGATCGCTGGTTCGAGACCAAGTCTCAGCAGATAGATATTTGCAGCCGCCTTCTCTTGGAAAGTAATGGCAACCTACCAAGAGTATAATTGCCAAGTGACCTCTCCGAATTAGCCGTTCGGAACCGGCGTTAAAAAGTAGGTCCCGTATATCTGTGTAAACACACTCAGCACAGGTATATGTGGAGAGGCGCCGACACCCGTTTCGGGTATGGAACTCGAAGAAGAAGACAATATTCAGAAAATGGACTACAATCAGGTGTGTGTATTCTTTCAAAATTCCGATAGAATTACAGTCGCTTTGTCGAATCCTTTTTTCTCCCCATATGTAATACTAATTACTCAAAAAATACAGGACTGAATAAAGTAATGCTTGAGGCAAACTCCTCACAGTTAGACTTCTTTTCATATAGTGTGAGGGATATCAAAATATATTGCTTACACTACGATTAAATGTCTAATAAATTGTATATATTATTTATTGTGTGAAAGTGTAAATTGTAACTGGGATAACTCCCGTATATTGAATAATGAGATTATCACAATAAATCGACTCCATCTGTTTCTATCACCTCAACCTTTTATTTTAAATGTTTGTAAATGAAAAGCCTTAATATGCTGAAAGTTCATCCTCCAATAATTTTCGACTCTTTGAATGCACTTTTAATTAATGATATGAATACAAATCGAATCTCTATGTATATCTTCCGATTTTTCCACTCCCACTTACGCCCTGACCGGATAATTAATTCATTGAAAACAAACGCTTTTCTCTAAATATTGTACTTAGCTAAATTTACACCCTGAAGAATTTCTTGAATCGCAAAAGACAAAATATCTTTTCTGATGTGAACAACCGCGATGCTATTCAACCATCGAAGGCCACCTGAATATGAATAGAATTTCGTACCTTGGTGAAATTTTAGCCCATGCACCCGTATTTTGACACTTAATGCGTTACGGCAGTCTCATGTCACAAAAATATATAAAATCGTTCTCTAAAAATAAAAATGACGATTTTATGCTGAGATTCACTTTCGATTTTCTTTAATTAAAAAACAAATTGTGAAAATTGTCGTTGTCCATCTCCGGATTAAGCTGCCGGATATCTTGACTGCCTGATAAATCATTGTAAAAATAACTTTCAAATCAAAAAATAGAAGTCTTTTACTCTGTGAGATGAAAAAATGATGGGTTTCTGCAGAACACGTTTCACGTCAACTTTATATTTATTTAGTTCTTTAGAATTGCTTTGGAATATAGAAGAACCACCCCCTGAGAAATATATTTAATTTAGGAATCTGTTTGTATATTCTCCAAATGCTGAATATCTTCAACAGTTGGTTAAATTAACTAACCAAATATCGATAAATAAACTCCAAAACTACAAACTTTACAGTACGCCCAAAAATCTGGTTTTCCATTCAACCTGAATATGAATATTTCTAGTAATTGCATTATTAATTGAAATCTACATCTTCAAATTGAAGAAAAGTTATCTCGTATACTCATATTTGCCAGTAGCAACCAGCATCCGTTCATTTAATAGCCATAATAGGAGCCCCTGCTAGCTAGACAACTGATTTGGCAGATTAGTTAAGGTCATGCAAACCAAGCAAACGATCGCAATACTTCCCATTATATTATATATTAATACAATGATATATAAAAAATATAAATATATGTGAAAGTCTTTAAAGCCTTGGCACCGTGGTGCACCGCACGACCTTCCACATATGGAGGGCGCATCCCTGCAGGTGGCAAGCCCTCAGTTATCATCAGAGCAAAAAAATGAAAATATTGTAAATATTGAGTTTCGACTTTTTGGAGTTTAAATATCGATATGTGGATGGACACAATTTGCCAGCTATTTGGAATTCAATCTAAGTTTACCTCCAGCTGTGAGTTTTTGTTTTCTTTGAGTAATGTTAGAGTTTAGAACGATTGTTCATAATTTCATCATTTGTTGTATTAAATACCTTACATGTATCAGGTCATACACGTAAATTCACAAGGCCTAAATTAAACTCTATCTAGAATATCAGTCGATCCAATTAGCCTCCAAATTTTCTCTTGCTACTCTGGCTCTAGTTCTATTTTTTTAAACATCCCCAATTTCGACCCTAATATCGAAAATAATAGCTATCTTTTTACTTTCCCATATATTCTATATCCTGTAATGAAGATAGATAGATTTATTGAATGATCTGAGGATGTTCTTCTTCTGGAGCAAAAAAGATAATATAAAATTAGAATTAAATATAATATAATAATACAAAACATTAATAAGAAATTAAAATTAAACCATACCATACAATAATATAATAAATATAAATACATATATAACACAATAATACATACTTGTATGCTACACATTAGAGATATCACAAAGCATTCTCCCCCAATCATGACTATTAACAATACAAATAAACCCTTCCACCTCCAATCCACCAATACACTCACCACCACACAATCTTATTCAGACATCTGCTTTGAGTAAAAGGTTGTAAAATTTATTTTTGGATAATTTAATCGATCTGGATTCCCTGTGTTGCGGAAGATACTACAAAATAAATAAAATATATAGGATATAATGTGAAGTATTACTGGGATCCTGACTCTTTGAGAGCTCTCAGAGATTAAAAAAGTTAATTTTTTATTATAGGTTCATTTTATAGTACCTAAATGCACCAAAACTACACGTGAAATTTCATTTTGTTATTTGATAGTTTTTGAGAAAGAGCGTTCACAAAATTTGGTTACATAGTAACTAATGTTTAATAGACATTTTAGCAAAATAATTAATATCTCCTAAAATATAATTTGTTCGATGTTTATTCATCAGGGCTTTTTTGTAGAGCAAAACGCCATGGTTTCGCTAAATTTCTTTACTTTATCCAATGCGAAGCATGGGTAAAGTATTGTAAAGGGTCCTCAGGTAAAGACTACGCAACCCATGGTCTCAATTAATGTCACAAATTGTAGTATTAATTTAGGTTGAATTTTAGCACGTGACGGTTTTTCCAAAAATTACATGGGGTCTCGTCCAGAGGCCAAAAGGTGCGATTTTTTCATTGTGTGCCAATAATGTATGTGGTCGGTTTTTTCGTCCACGATTTTTTCTACAGCTTTGAAACGATTAAAATGAAAGTGATATCCTACCATTATTTTAACAAAATGAAGCGCTGATTAGTATTTGGGACATATCGATATACAAACGAAACATTAGAACTTTATTCCAGTATTTTTTTAGTTTTTTATAAATATATTGAAAATGATTTAACTAATTTTAATGAAATTTAATATTGTAATTAACTATATTAAGGACTACAAAAAAGTTTATATAAAGTTTTTAGTCAAATTATATTTTAAAGTACTTTTCTCTAGAGTAATATAGTACTTTTTTTAAATTTTTTTATTATTTTATTTTATTTTAAACTTGAACTGCAAATAGGCAGTGAAATCTGATTAATAATAAAGGAATAAACATATTAATATTTCAAATTACTTTGAATAAAGTTTAGTAACGATCCGTTGCAGTTAATTTTTATCAAAATAGTTTCAGCCGTTTTTGAGATATTTCGAAAAAACGAAACAAAAAACAAACCACTTTTTCATTCACGATTACAATACTTGACCATACCTTGTTTGGTAAAGTAAAATGTCAAAAAAAAGTGAATTTTGAAAATTTTTAATTTAGCGGAATTTCGATTTTTTTTTTAATGATATTGATGTGAATAGGAAATACACCAGAAGGTCCATCCCCTAAAGGCCTGTATGGATTGGCCCCTCCATTGTGAAAAGAACAGAGTAGAAGGAAAGAAGCCGGGATCACGAGCCAAATCTCAGAAAGTTAGATATAGTCCAATTTACTATGTTTTTAGGGGCTTCGAGCAGTGGTAAATTCTCCGCGCGATAAATTAGGTTAAATTTATCTCCCACTTAATTTTTATTACCAGACCCTATACTTACAGAAAAAATGTCTGGGTATAGCCGGGAATCGAACCCGAGACCTCCGGGTTGCCAGCCAGTTATGCTGACCATTACACCAGGGAGGCGGACAAAAAGATTCTAATCAGTTCAATTTATTGGGGGTCGTGAAGCCTAATCGATTTGAGGTGATTAACTAATTGTGAGGTGGGTGGGTGGGTGGCCTGGCAGTGCGCCATATCCCTTGCGCTGGCACTGACCGCACCTAACCTGGTCCGCCTTGACAAGGTCAAGAAACCGCGCGCCAATTTATTCGCAAATCCACGAGAACCGTTGCTCGGTGCCAGTGGGTCAATGCACCGCCTAATTCCGGGGACGGACGGCTATAAATTCGCATTGGAAACAAAAGAGAGGAAAAAAAGCAAAAGCAAACCGTTTGCAAAGCGCCCACCCTGGCCGCTCAAGACATTCACCTTGCCTTTGCAGATTAGCCCAGAAATATAAAAATACACCTCTTGGCTTTTATCTCTCCATTAAAATATAAAAAGCTCATAATATTAATGAGATTTAAATCATTCGATTTTATTTTTATACGATTCTAAACAGGTATGTTAATATAAATGCATATATTTCTCTCATTTTTTACTTTTATTTCACTTTACCAAATAAAGAGTACAGTGAAATATTGTATACTTGAATGAAAAAAGTGTTGTTTGTTGCTTCCTATTGCCGAGAGTAACAGCGTTGCTGATTCATAAAGAGAAATCAATGAGGTTGTCCTCTGCTTGATGCATATAAACATATATATCGTCGCCTTAGAGTGTAAACCTGCTAACTCCATCTTTTATCATACCAGTATATGACATATTAATACCGTTCGAAAGAAAAACAAATCCAGCATGGTCCAAGTAAAACTGCTACTTAAAATACGATCGTAAGTTGTAGAAAAAAAAAATGTGAAATATAGTTTCTTTCCTAAACAATAATATTAAATTTTGTTTGTTTTTTGTCTGCCCTGTAAAATATCTTTGTAGTGAGTTAGCAGGCTTACACTCTAAGGCGACGATATCATTTATTCAGGGGAGTCCTCCTAGTTTCATGAAAAGTATCCTCCCACCACCCAATTTCAAGAAAAGTATCCGTCCCTTATTTTATTAAGTTCTAAAAAATTTGAAGAGCTTTTTCTTGCCTTTTTGTTGAAGTTATAAGACTTGAAGGTTTTTATTTTTAGTATATAATGCTAAAATTCAACAATTTTCACCCCCAATGTCAAAGAAGCATTCTGCGTCTTAACCCCCCCACTGATTTATTTGTTCCCCCACTGATTTATTTGTTAGAGACTATAGTTTCAACGGTTTGACCTCCATCATCAATATTTTTAATTAGAAATACTCTACCTGTTATTTCTCATGGGTTCAAATACCCGATTGGATCTAACAAATTCGTTTTGCTGTTATGGTAAGCTGGTCACTCATCGAAAGAATTCATTATAACAACAAAACGAATTTACTAGATCCAATCGGGTATTTAAACCCATGGGAAATAAGGGATACAACATTTACAATTGAAAAAAAATGCTTGTAAAAACATTTTAAGCCAATTTGCCTTAATCTTATGTATTTTTGGGTGCTGAAACCGTATTAGGTATCAGGTTTTTTTTCACCCACAATTTTCTCACAATATGACATCGATTAAATATTCTAAAAAATAGGGAAAATTTGATATATAAAAATTAAAAATCAAAGTTTTTTTTATTAAGTTAGAATTTTACTTACAATAATATTAAATTACTAAAATGCAACTAAGGGCCATTGTTTTTTGGACCAATGTAGATCCCTTGCTCTGATGTCTCACTCACGTATAAAACATGGAAACTTTGTAAATCCCTTTTGTTGACCAAGGAGCATGGAGACAACTTTTAAATCTCCATACAGCATCCAATCATGATCTGTATAATTAATTTTCTGTAAAATTATATTAATATTTTTCTAAGTTTCCTTGATATGGACTGAATGAGCAACAGGCAATGAAGCATAAGTAATTCCAATATGTTCCAAAATGTGAGACATTGGTGGATGATATACGACTTTTTTATTATTATTTTCAGAATCAGCACACCAAATAAGACACAGGAATTAGTTAATATTATTGAAAAAGTCGTTCGCCTGTGTTATTAATTCAAACTTTTGAAACTATAGTCTCTAACAAACAAATATATGTGGCATGCTGCGTCAGGCGTGCCTCCGGCACGCCCTCTGCACCTTGGTCCTCCGGGCAGGCATTCCTGGCGGGCAGCGTCTCGAGACGGCCAAAAGTTTGTTTGCAATATAATTTTGTTCAACTGTATTTTAATTTAATAGATATATTTTATTAATTAAAATCAGCTCCAAGAAATAATTTAACTCATTGGTACAAAATAAAAAATATTTTTTATAGATTGTAGATATTATTTATTTTGAGCATATTAAAAAAAAATTGATATTTAGGTACTAAATAAATTTATTATATAAAAATTTCATCTATTACATTTTCATTTAAATTTAGACAATTATCTTAAGACGTTTTTCATTAGGGCTATTAATTATTTTTTTAACTGAGAGTGAACACTTACATATATATTCCTCCTTTCGAATATATAAGTCTCTTCAAGTGGCTTCGATAACAATGAATTAACCCAAACTCCATTGTCTGCTCGGGTACAAAAGAAATGAGAAACCTTTTTTTAAAAACCCTGCGATTGGCATTCTGCCTGAGAATAATTAATTTAATTACTTAAAATCGTGTGAAATCAAATCAAACAAACATATGGTGTAAATATGGTTTCGATACGTTCAGTGGTTTAGGCGTGGGTCGATCACGCACACATACACACTAAGGATTTTATATATATAGATATACATATTTATAAAAGCAGAACAAAGAAATAATCCTCTGCTTGATGCAAAATAAAATATATATACACATATATCTCGTTATGATATATCTGTATATATATTATTTATTTGTTTGATCAAACAAATAAATAATATATATACAGATATATCATCTTGAGATATAGTGTGTGTATATGTTTATTTGCATCAAGCAGAGGACAACCTCTTTGTTTCTCTTTGTGAATCAACAACTCTGCTACTCTCGGCAAAACAAAAACTTTTCAATTACATATTTATATTCATCATATACCTATATGGACACATATGTTTATTTACATCAAGCACAGGACAACCTCATTAATTTCTCTTTATAAATAAACACTCTGATACTCTCGGTAAAACAAAATCTTTTTAATTAACTCTTTTTTACTTTACCATACGGGCAATAGGGAAGTATTGTAGTCGTGCATGAAAAAAGTGTTTTTTGCTTAGTAATATACAATTGTTATCATTATTATTGTTCAGTTCCATAATCTATATCAGATGTAACAAATCAGAGGAAAAAGGAAACAATTAAACACCGTGTTAAATCATAATGGCTAATCGCAACGTTTCGCCAATTTATTGAGGCTTCATCAGGTTCTTGATCAAATTATTTTAAAACACTTTGTCATTGAATTTTTTTCCTGCCAATTGGAATACATATACATAACAATATTTATATAACACCATTTATTGTTTAGAGAGTAGAATATTGGAACAGACCAATCATACACCTTCGACTCAAAATTGAATGACAAAGTGTTTTAAAAATAATTTGATCATGAGTCTGACGAAGCCACAATAAATTGGCGAAACGTTGCGATTGGTCGTATGATTTAAAACGGTGTTTAATTGTTTCCTTTTTTCCTCTGATTTGTTACACAATTGTTATATTTATTAAAAATTATTTTTGATTAGTAATAACCGATTAATTAAATTATTAAAATTGTTAATGTAAGGGATTATATTTTTTATGCAAAAAATTTTTGTTTCCAACGTTTCATCAACTTTGTTGACTTCTAGACTCAAAAGATAACTATTTGATTCCTGAGGAAGTCAACAAAGTTGATGAAACGTTGGTAATAAAATAAAAAATTATTTGCATAAAAATAAACTCCTTATTTCTCGATAACAACTTAATAATTTATTAAAAATACGCGAAAAAACTACCGACTATTTAAGTTGAGAAAAACTATCCTTAAAAAATTAATTAATAATAAATTTTTCATATTAAAAAGGTAAAAATTAAACAAAATTAATACCAGAAGTACTTTTACATTTCAGATAGTTTTCATGTAATTTCTACAGTTTTCTCAGAAATTGCTTTAAACTAAAATATTTTTTTTTAATTTACTTGGTTGGTGATCGGGTACAGGGGCTAGGGTTACCGTGCCAACCTGCTAACCAAGTGGGTTCGAATCCGACTCGAGGCATCCGGCTAAAATCTGACCCCGATAAAATAATAAGTACTATCGTAAATTGGCTTATAGCTAGAAAGGCCGAAAAGCCAAAAAAAAAAAAAAAATTACTTGGTTTATTACAAATTTCATGATCCCAATAATTTTTTATTTTTCAAACTAAAGCCCATTGTATGACCGATCCGGTTAAAATAACCTCAAAAGAGATAAAGTGGGGATGATTTATGGGATTTATATGTATAGAGATATATATATTTATTAAGGAACAGGATAAATAAATTAAGAAAATCCCTCAACGAGGTTAAAGGAAATTCTATGAAACATTTATTCTTACACATGATAAAAAAAATTTTCTAAATGAAATTTCCCATAAAACTTTTGCAAGAACCTTTCCGTCCCCATTAATCAATCAAAATAGCGAAAAAATTATTCACCATTTTTTTTTCTATTTTAATATCAAGTTGAGAATTTTTTGTTTGTTTTTAAGAAAATGGCTGGGATCAAAAGAAAACGTTACAAAACGAATTCGTTCAGAATAAATGTTGAAATGATTATCAAAGTAGTCTAAAAAGTAATTTATATTTCAACTAAATTAATTAAAATTTATACGCATGTCGTGATATCATTCGTGAAAAAAATTTGAAGCCATGAAATTAAATGTAAAAAAAAATGTTTTTTATTACTCTATAAATGCTAATTTACTATCATTTATTATTATTCAAATGTTCCCTTGACTATGTTAACTTGTTTAATGTTAACATTAATACCTAATGGGAATTTTACTAAGTCATATGAAGTGTGGAGGTAAATTGAAGATCAAATAATTAGGTTCGAGATCTGACAAAAGACAAAAAATATAAGGATTAAAAATTTGAGTTTTCTTGAAACAGGGCTAAGCTGAGAAATCGAAAGAAGGTCAAATAAAAAAATGACACAATCTGGGAGAATTAAATCTTCTTGAATTAGATTTCAAGAATATTGTATTTTCAAAAATTATTCATTTTTAAGGTCCTACATTTCTTTTTAAATACACTGGATCTCCACCTTTTTGAAATCGTTTAAAAAACATGTTATTTAAGCAATTCAGAAGGTAGTTAAATAATGTAATCAATAATTTATGTTAAATTTACATATTTAGAAAATTATTTTATTATTTTTTGAAAAGAAAAAATGAATTGAGCACTCGTCAGGATTCGAACCTATTGGGTTCCTCTCTCCTCTTTAGTCGAAGAGCGCCTAAAGGAGAGAGACACGGGTTCGAATCCTGTCAGGTGCTCTATTCATTTTTTCCTTTTCAGAAAAAATAATTTTCGAAATATATATTATAGAATTAACATGAAAATTTATTTATTACACATTTAACTCACCGCTCAAATTCGCTTTAAGAAAAATGTCAACTAACGTTTAAAAGTTTATTTGTCTAAAACATATTAGTTTTCGATTTTCGAAAAATATGGAGTTTTTTCAAAATTTTTACATCATCGAGAAAATTCATTAAATTTTCAAATTGACGAAATAATTATTAGAAAAGAATTTAAAAGTTACTAACAAAGTAGATAAAGGTATTATTAATTCATGTCAGAAGAGTTCGATACCTTTGAAGTTAAACCCAAGTGGAAATTTATTATTCAAGTACAGATAAGAACTCAGAGAGATGAAATTTTTCTAGCTATGCATAAACATATATGTCCGGAAAAATTTCATCTCTAGGCTCATGCCTTGATAGCGAGTTGCCACTTTGGCTCAACTCTCTAAAGAATGGACCCTTCTGACATGGAACAAACATTTAAAAATATTACCTTGATATCTGTATTTCTGTCACGAAATTTTAAATATTTTTTTCAGATAATTGTATTTATTTGAAAAATATTCTTATTTTCAAAATACAGTCTTTTAACTGATAATTTTATAATATGGAGTTTTTATAACTTAGATATAATGTCTTAATTATTACATAACTTGCTTCTTATGTCTATTTGTCTGTCTGTTTGTGTAGAATCTTGTAATCGAAACATTTGAAATATTAATAAACATTTTTCATTAGAAAATTGTTCCTTGGGGGCCACATTTCCAAAAAAAGATGTACTTGTTAAAAAAATAGTAAATAATCTACAATAATACATAATATACATATCCAAAAATAATTGTATTCTTTAATTTTTATTATTAAAATTAGTACACAAGTAAGATATTATAATCAAAACTACTTATTTCTTTTCAAATTTATGATAAAGTAATAATAGATTTAATAGTTTAAATATAAATAATAATAATTAAATATAAACACGGTGATTTTAATTAGATTATACTTTACAAAAATAAAGTTTAAACGTCGGGTATTTTGGTATTAAGCCCGGAATCTAGCAGATTTATATTTTCAAAGACAAATAATAATAAGTAGTACAAGAAAGTTTATGCAAGGCCACATTTATTATAGTGCTGGGCCACGGGTTTGGACAGTCTTGATTTATATCTAATGAACTTTTATATCAGACTTGCGAATTTAAAAAACTAAAACTTATAAAATACAAAAAAAAAAAAAAAAAAAAATAGATTAAATAACAACAACAACAAAATTTTATTTCGAAACGTACTAAATAATAGAAAATAAAGTTTTCTTCATTATTCAATCAATTTCATAGCCATATGATAAAAATTAAAAGTGTGGGCGATTTTAAAACATAAATTAATACGAACGCTTTTATTTTTTATCACGTGAGTATGAAATTGATTGAATATTGAAAAAACTTATTTGCTACTTACTAATACGTTTTGAAATTAAACCCTGTATTTAAAATTTGTATTAAGTAAAATTTCATGCTTTTGTCACCTCTCGCCTAAAATTAGTTTAATTGATTAAAAAATCTTTATTTATTGATTTAATTCCGGAATTCTACTGATTTTCAACCGCTCACTGTCTGTGAGTTTACATAAAATTCCCTAATTTTAGAAATCCGAAACTCTTCCACGTGGCCAGACATACTGGGGTCCGGAAAATTTAACGCTGACAATTCTATATTGTGATTTGATTTAAAAATATCCCTGCAGCAGGCCGTAAGAAGAAGTAGATTTCGAAGGGGCTCTACCACCCCCCCCCCCCCCTCTTTAGACTGCTCCCATCAAAAACTTTTCAGACACAAGTTGTAGAAGTTAATTAGTAGAATACTAGCCATTTATTTGCCACCAAACTGGTATCATTCATATTAACGTTGTTATGAATTTTTTAAAATTTCAACCCTCCACCATTTCCACCCCCTTGGGGCTGAAGTCACCAAAACTAATCAGTTCTTGTTTACATCAAGCCTAAATTTTGTGCCAAATTTTATTACAATCGGTTAAACATTGGGGCCTGCAGCGCACCCACAAAATTGCGATATATACCCATAAATATATATAAACTTTTAAACGGAGGGTGGTTTTGTGGTCTAGGGGCCATGATCAGAAAAACTATGATAAAATTTTCCACCATGAAAGTGAGCGCATAGGTATATTTCTTCGAAATCTACCTAACAAATGTTTGTTAATAATAATAATAATATTAATATTAATGGATCATTTAAATCAGTTCCACCCAACCGATTGAGCTGAAATTTTGCATACACTTTTGATGCTGGTGACAATAGAATCTAGTATACCCAGTTATGAAATTTTTTAATAATTTACTTGTAATTTTAACAATATTACATTTTGCACCTAGTGTTTATACAACCATCTGTATTCCTAAGCACAGAAGAGGAATACCCTTCAGGCTTTGAGTGGTGGGCATGTTTGCTTATGACGTCACGACCCATAAATTCAATTTCAGTCTATTATTATATATAATAGAACAATATAAATTTTATTAAGAATATTATTAATATCTTATTATATTAAACGAGCAATAATTCTTGTATATATACATATAGAATCGGATTCTCGAAAACGGCTCTAGCGATTTCGCTAAAAATTGGTGAACTTCTCAAGTCTTCCAATCCGACTCGTGGCAACCGGCTAAAAATCTGATTCCTGCATAGAAGTCATAATTTAATATCAGTATCGTAAATTGGCTGATGGCTAGAAGGGCCGAAAAGCCAAAAAAAACTTATCAAGTCTCATGAGTTATTAGTCGTGTATAAATTTTAATCCGATTGAAATAAAGGAAGGGGGGTGTAAATTAGTCACGTGGCAAAATAAATATTTTAATCGTTCATATCTCGTCTTCGGAAAGTCACAGAGCCTTGGAATTTGAAACTTAAGCTATCTAGAGGCAAAAAGTTACCGAGCATCGCTCGGTGCTCAAGGCACTTATTATTATTTACAAACATTTTTTAAATCAAACCACAATATTGAATGCAACGTTAAATTGTCGGCGTTAAATTTTCCTAGAGCCAGACATGCTATAGGTATACTCGAGAGGTGAACCGCGACCTAATATGGTGTACACCTACTTCCACTTTCATTTCCAAGTAGAAGATAATAGATGAAGGCACATTATCTAATGAATTCCATAATAATTCCACATAATTCCAACCTCGGTTCACCCCTCGGGTATATCAAATATAAATTTCTGCATCGCTGCATTTTTCCCAAACATTGATATTTCTCTCCCATTTCTCATTTCTAAATAATTTAAGATCAGCCGATCTCTCCCGTATTCCCAAACAACATACAAGTACTTGTATCGTAATTAGCCCATGCCAGGTTTATTTCCCTATCGATTGAACTACAAATACAAATCGTGACAATATTATTTTTGTTGCTGATGACGCAATTGGATAAAATAAAGAAAAATTCTTTATCGAAAACATTTAATTTATATACTACTTTATTTAATAAGTTCAACCAGTTCAAGTACATCAAGATAGTAATATTTATTAATATTTATTTAATTAATTCTAATCAAAATTATAAATTAGTTGCTATATCGGAGATCATTTCATTTACTTGCACTTGTAGTGTAGTGGAATAAAATAATTTTGAGAAATTCAGAACCTATACTAGTTATAATACAAATGAAAAAAAATAATTTGAAAAAGAAATAGTGTACTATTATGAACAGTATTTGATTCCCTTACCCAAATTTATTTTATTATCATTAAAAATTTATTTCATACACTCATCAAACTTTCCCTCAAAAAAGCATTATAAAATGAAAAAAAAAACTTTTTTGTCTGTCTTTTTGGATTCCAATATCCATAAAAATTGGTAGAGAATTCATTCTGGTGTAAAACTGTTTAATAATATTTCTACTAAAATCTTAGAATTTGTCCTAAAGATTGAATTCTTTCTTTTTTAAAATACTATAAATATAAACCAGAGGTGATTTTTTGAAAAACATTCCAAAACTATTTTCAAAAAATAAAGATGCTCAAATCTTTAGTTTTATATTTAAATATGAGGACTTGGATGAAAAACTTTTTTTCATTTTAAGCTAAATGTTTTAATTTCCGTTATAGATGAATAGAGTAAACAATTTCTGTGCTTATAAAATATATTGCGATTCAGAGAGAGGTTTTTTGCCTCAAGGGTGTGAGCTGACTGTCCGGAAAGGTTGTTATTTCTCAGGTTCGACTACTGAGGGAATGAATCCCTTCTGATAAGCAATTTCATAATATTTTTACTAACATCTTAGAATTTGTTCTAAAGATTGAATTCTTTCTCTTTTCAAAAACTGTTTATATTTCCAAAAAGAAGAACTTATTATCGGTTTTAGAGATTCAGTACTTCCAGATAAAGAATGAAGAAAATCAGAAAAAAAAGTATGTATAGTTCTCATGGAGTTTTCTTAAAACTTTCATAGATATTGGGCGGAAATTTGACACGAAAAATTTGATTAATAAGCTACTAATTTTTACGAAGTCTCCGATTCCCAAAACGGTTTACGCGGACCCCCAAGAATTTGCCGTTGGTCCATTAGAGGTAGAGGAATTTTTATAGTTAATAATAGATGGAAAATATATTTCGTATTGGCGAAAATCAGAGCCGTTAGTTTACAGAGAACAAAACACTTAATAATAGGTTTATATACTTTTTGCTTGTTAAGGAGGTCCTTTCGCTCCAGTTGAGTCAAAAGAAGTGTAGTATCTATCTAATATTTAATAAAATAAGTTAAAATACAAATCATAAATAATAGAATTAAAAAATAAATAGTATGAAAGCCGTAAATGTTTAAAATAAAAATAATTAAATACAAAAGTTTGAATTATTCAAATCAGCTGATAATAAGTCTTGTACGATTTGGCAATGCGTTTTATTAATAGTGTTTATGTTTAAATCCAAACATAACATTTATGTGATTTTTAAAGTAAATATCTTAGTAAATTCGTCGATCAATCATATATTTTATTGCAAAAAAGAAACCAGCATGTTTCAAAAAGCTAATTTTTAGTTTTTTTAACTTTATATAATCAACTAATAGTAGTATAATTCAAGAGAAAGAGTCAAGATCTTAATTTTCCATAAGACTTTTTATTTTCAAAAATTTGTTTGGTAATGTGTGATTCAAACTTCACCAAAGCATAGATAGAGACTTAAACTATTATAAAAAATTAAGTTATAGTTATAATCTAATTTTTGGAGACGGACTGATAAGTGAATTAAGTGGATATTGATGAGGCAGTCCAAAAAAAGAAGAAGATAATTTACACTATCTTTTTATTCATAAAACCGACGTTTCGGAGGCTATTCCCTCCTTCTTCAGGGTTTTATAATCTAATATTTTTTATTTTACATTGGCGGCGAAAGGACCTCCTTTTAAGTAACACCACAAGCGGTCATATTTTAAATTTGAATTTTTACATTGTTTAAACAATCAATTTTTTGAACCGTGGAGACTCTTTGTTGTGATTATTCGAATTTGAATTCAACAATTCGTGGCGTCAGAGTTGAATTATTTTATATTCTAAGCCGACGCCATTAATACCGCCCCCACATTTCAATGTAATTTGGATTAATTTTCCAGTCGAATTTTCGATAGATAATCTTTAAAAAGTTTGGCTTTTGAATTTTCCTAACTATTTAATAATCTGAAGAGAAATTTTATAAAATGTATCAAACAGAAAGATGGAAATTCGAAGGTGAGCTTCCAAGATATTAAGCCATGTTGTACTATTAGTCTATGTATATGTAAGCCTAACCTTAATATTAGATTTTCTTTTTTCTTTACATATATCTTGTTCTCTCTTTTAATTCTAATATTTATTTCTTCTTTTCCATAGGCAAATGCAAATGCCAGAGGACAGAGATAATGTAATAGTTAATACTTTCTCTAACCCTGCTTGATTGAAAAATGGAAAGTGAATTCTCCCAATCATTTCTTTCTATGTAAGTTTCCATTTTATTTTATTTTATTTTCTCTAGCTACCCCTTTGAATAAATTTTCAATTAATTTGAAATCAATTTTATAAAATATTCCCATGCACATGTATGGGATTATTATTTGTAATATTAATTTATTTAGCTCTCACTGCGATTCGATTACTATGTCTGCACTATGTACGAGTATGTACTTAAATAATGGTCATTATATTAATTTGGCTATGTCAAAGGGTTAGCAAGTTATGGTTAAATATTTGTGGTAATAAAGATAAACACTGCTCTACCGATCTAAATATTTAAGCTATAAAAAAACTCTCTAGAAGTATCATTTTTATAATTAAATATCCTAAAAGAATGGTCATTATTTATAAGTAACTCTGATCAATATTTTAGTAGCTAGAAAGGGTTTTATATAAAGGAGACGTTCCAGTATGAATGTGAAAATTTTGATCGAAATCCTAGTCATTTTCCATATTTTTTGATTCAAAAAATTATTTAGCTTAAAAAAAAATCTTGAAAATCAACTAAAAAATTTGTTTGATCAACCAATCTATATATAATTTAATTCTGGTATTTTAAATTCTAAAGGTTGATTTTGAATTTAAATTATTATTAATCAAGCCCCTGTTTTAGGTATTAAATTTTTATTTTTTTATTTTGTTTAATATATTCTATTCTATGTACCTATATTGAATAATTAGATGAGATCGTGACGTCACACCGGCCACCTAATATACTACCCCCCACTCTCACCACTTGGATTAGAAATTGCAAGTCCGGGCAAGTCCGGGCACCGAGCCTAGTATGGGCCTCCAAGTGACGCGATCAACAACTCCTCCCGTACCAACGCAATCTTGTCCTATTTTATATTCAATTTTGGGATAGTTTTTCTTTAAAAACTGTTATATTTTAATTTTTAAACTAATTAATCATCTGAAGTGAAATTTTTAAAAATAAATCTCCTGGAAACTCCTAGGTGAGCTAGCTAGTATCTAGTACCTGTCTAATTAGATTGGGGAAAATTCTTGATTTTCTTATTAAGCAAATTAAATAGAATTCTTTATAAAACAAATCAAAAATCGTTTAATTCCTGAAAATTTGAAAAATATGAAAAAAGACCTTATATTTATTGAAGAATAGTTGGATAAGTTGCATTAAGAAAGAATTGTTAATAATTTTTAAATTTTCAATTGATAAACAGAGAATTTCTCCACAATCGTTTTGAATATAGGTAATTAAAGGTTTTTCGTGGGTTTTTATAAAGAATTATATTTATTTTATGTAATCATTTGTATGTATATTGGCTTGAAAATTTTTTCTTATAATTTGAGTTTATCTTTGATTTGTCTTCAGCTTCTCTCTTAATAACTCATATATAGTATAAATATATTTCATAATTTTAATATCAATTTATTATTTCTAAATTTCAGACTCCAGTCGAATGCAGTAACTAATCCTGATTACAACCGAGTCTCTCCTAGTCAGATCGCTTGCATTCCCAAAGTGAGTCTCTATTTCATTTCTTTTAACCTTTAAGGGCCTAACACACGCCGTCTTTTTAGCCCTTCTTTCCTGAGCGAACTTTTTTAGCACGCTATAAGCGTTTTGAGCTTACCAGTTCACACAGGTTGGAGTATGCAATTGTAATTTCCGCACCCACCCTGTCGGGCGCTTGGGCATTTCTAGCAGCATCGATACTTTTCACAGTTAGTATTATCCCTTTAGGCGAGCTTATTTTCTGGGAATTCATATTTATATAATTTAATAAAATTATTTATTTAAATAAATTAAAAAATGAAATATTTTAAAGGAAACGCTTTTCTTTGAATTTCGAATATCTAGGTCACTAGGGAAAATTTTGCTATTTAGAAAAAAATAAAATTAATTATTGTATTAATTTTTAGTCATGTTATTTTATAATTACTCGATTTCATAGATCGTGTTAATTAAGTAACATGCTATATGGTTAATTTTTGAATCAGTGACCGTCTTAGAATCTTTTCTGCTACTTTGCCATTTCAACCAACCCAATCTAAGCAACTCACCCTTTAGTTAAAAAATGGTCTATTATAAAAATAATGATTTTAAATAAATATATCAATGAAGACAACAATTTTTTTCAAAGAAAGGTATACATTATTTGTTTGAAAATATATTTTTGAACCCACTCTCTTTTTTCAGTCATTATCAATTTCACATAGAGAGTCATTTTCATAAGGCCGTATGAAGTGCATAATATGCAAAATTTTGTACAATCGATCAAAGGGTCTAGGACTTATAATGATATTTTTATCCTGTTTTAAACGACGTTTCGGAATATCTTCTCTCATTCTTAAAAAATGAATTTCCTCTACATTCGCGCTATTTTTTGCGGCCCGGGCGGGGGGGGGGGGGGGGGGAGCAGGGGCCCGTAGCCCCCTTGGCTTTCAAAATCTGATTTTTTTTTAATGTTTCAAGAATAAAAATACCTATTGTTTTTAATCTAACTTTTTCGATAAATACAATGCATTTATTTTTCATCTTTTGTATTAAAATATATATATCAATATAATTAGTACTTTATTCACAAAATTTTAACTTATATACATATATATTGAGGTTTTCTTGGACCCCCTGGGAAAATACCTGGGGCCGTCCAAGCGCACACTGTATAATTCGTATAATAGATAAGTATCTTTGATAACAATAAGATTCAAATTCGAATTTGAAATCGATTAACAATTAAGAGCGCCGGTGGCACCTCTTTAACAATGAGAGGATTCATTTCTAAAATGAATTCACATTTTCGCAAAAAATTTGGACTTATTTTGAAATAAAATTTATTTTCAAAATTACAAATGGCTTTATTATATATCCATCAAATAAGGAACATCTTTAGATTTAAACCACCCCACAGAGCAAATAATATAATAGATCGAAAGCCTAATTGCTTCGTGTATTAAAAAGACGATGCAAGTTTTGATTGTAAGTCAGCGATTAAATTGATTTTATTTTACATTTCGAATTTTACTTTCCTTTCTGTTAATACTAACGAAAATGTTTTTTAAATATTAATATGTTTTGTTAAATATAACATACCTAGGGTGATTTTGTGTTTGTGCTTGAAAATATGTTCCTGATATAATTATATTTTATTTTTTTTTAAATTACTTAATATGAAAAACTAAGCATTAATTTTTTGAGCTCTTAGCAATAATTTTATTAAATCTAGTGAAAGAATAGTTGTATTTCCAAAACAAAAAGTATTAAAAAATACAAACACGAATACTTTTATAAAAAGCTCTCGTACGGTTGTATCTAATGAGCAGAAAGCTGCCACGATATATTTTGTTAGAAAATAAACTGACACGTTCTGATGTGGCCATCCAATTGACTTTACCATACAACCTGGCCCCTCGCTTATATTTAATAAAATTATTTATAATCATGTAGGGATGGGGGGGGGGTGATTAGTTTTTGCATTTTTAGTCTTCTGGGGTCCACCTGATTATTTATACAAAATTTGTTTGAGTTTGGTACAAGGCCTATATTTTAATTTTTTGACCCCCCCCCCCCAATTTGGGCGGTTGGTTTTTGCATTTCGAGACTTCTGGGGTCCACTGATTATGTATACAAAATTTGGTTGAATTTGCTCAAATGGCCTAGATTTTTAATTTTTAACCCCCCATCCAACACCCTTAATTTTGCGTCGATATGCCCCAAAATCTAATCAGCTCTTAATCTCAATGCACCAAAACTACGTGTGACATTTGAAACTAGTATTTTAGCTAGCTCGTCTACAAAAATTCTGTAACGTACTAAAAGACTAACAGACAGACTAACAGATATTTTTACAAAAAAATTATTATTTCGAAAAATATAATTTTTTTGATGCTTACTTATAAGGGCTTTTTTGTAGACCGAAATGGCATGGTTTTGCTCAATTTTTTTAATCAAAATAGTTTCAGCCGTTTTTGAGATATTTCGAAAAAAAGAAGCAAAAAAAAAAAAAAACACTTTTTTCATGCACCATTACAATACTTGACCATACTCTGTAGGGTAAAGTAAAAAAGCAAATACATCATATTTTATAAAGAGCGTGTCGAGGCTTTGAAAAGTTTTTAATTTTCCTCGAATAAATTAATATTTTTTTAGATAATTTTAATATTATTTTGTCTTCCTCACTTCTCACATTACATTTAAATTACTTCATCGAAAATATTTCTTTATTACTATATAATGATAAGTTCATCTAGTCAAGCTCTTTGATTATTTTTAATTTATTTTTTTACAGAAGGAGTGGCCAATAGACTTCGAGCTTACTCGGGATGGAATCTGCCAGAATAATTTTCATCTATGTCGAAAATACGGAACATCTCAATAAATCCAGAGGACGGCAATGGAACACCACTCTTGAGAACAATTTCCCAGGAATCCTCCCTAGTAATCGCCAACGACAAAGTAATTTCCAAGGATAAGGTTATCGGCTGCCTTCGAGATTAAGCCCCCTATTTTAACGCCGAGGTATACTTACTTACTCGCTTATTATATTTCTAAATTTTTTAGAAAATTTTTAAAAAAATATAGGGGAATTCAAAAATCTTCCCATAAAGGTTTATTTTTTTCAATTTATCAATCAAATATCAATTATGAAACTCTTTGATTTACGAATTAACTTCCCCTTGTCTTAGGGAGTTCAATGATTTGGTAGAATAAATTCCTCATTAGTAATTCGATTTCATCTAATCTTAATATTTTTTTTTTTTTTTTTTTTTTAATATTACCTCCTTTATCATCACATTCAATATTCATTTATAAAATTTCTAATTGATTTTTATTTTTATTTTCATGGATAATCTACTTCATTGATCTCGATGCTGAACTTCATTCAATTCATTTATGTCCTTCTAATCACCAGTCACCAAACTTGAGTACCTATTTCATTTTTTATATAATTAATTTTTAAGTGTTTTTTTACAGCAAACCCCTCTAGTTAGAATCAGTTATTACTTTAATTTTTAAATTATTTCTATTAAAATAAAGGATGTAATAAATTCATTTTAGATTTTAAAATTCTTGCTTTCATAAGTATTCTAAACCAATTTTCAAAAAACCTAAGTAAATATTCAGTAAATTTAATTTCAAAAGAAATTAATTTCACTCATCACCTAAATAAACTTTCAAATTTAAATTTTTTGCAATTCATAAAATTAGTGGATTAAAATTATTCAATAATTTAATTTTCGATTGTGTTCTTGAAATTATTCAATTTATAATATAAAAGAAAATTAGAATTAGAATTAGGAATTTTCAGTTCCCCATCATATACTATATTGTCGCCCATCGAGGGATTCGCTTCTGGATCAAATCAGGTAATTTAAAAATTATATTTATAAACCTTATACCTTTAAATTCATAGCTGTTTATTTTTATAGAAAGAAGCCATCGTTTCATCGAGATGACCCCAGTCTGTCATCAGGGTCTCTCAGGTATGTTTCTATTACCTATATTTATTTCTATAATAGTAATTTCAAACTTAATTCTTAAATATAATATTTTCTTAGTTATTTCTCATTAGAGAGTTTTCTTCTTTATTCATAAAAATTTACTTTGATTAATAGATTCTTTAATATCAAAAGTTCCTCCCTCGATATATATTTATATAGTATATATACTAATTTTCCAATAATTTTGTTAAAGATGACAGAATCACTTGAGCAACGACATCATCGGCTGCCTGCGAGTTTAGCCTTTTCTTTTAACGACGAGGTTAGTATTTAGTCTATAGGTATATCTTCTGCTTTCGTAATTTCAAAGATATTGTCATGAAGATTATATTATTTTTAATTATCCCTCAAACCTTCTCGAGTTACAAATTAGAATCCCCTTATTCCAGAGATTTCAATTCTCTTTATTCAAGATTCTTTTCAAAAATAGTCGAGTTGAGTAAATTTCTCATTGATAAATTAAATTTCATTCTTCTTCATATTTTATATTTTATCTCATTTAATATTATATTAAAAATTGATTTATATAATTTCTAATTTTATTTTTCTCTTCTTTTTCATGGAATCTTCACTTTGGGGATGATTTGATGCTGTCTTTCGTCCTATTCGACACATTTATGCTCTTCACTAATAGCGCACCAAACATGAGTATTATATTTTTTTAGCATGGCATTTAGTTGAAGCTTTCAAAGGGATTTTTTTATAGCTAGATTATAGTAGACAAAAAATTAGGATGTTGTTTTTTTACAGCATACCCCTCTAGCTACAATCAGTAAATGTACTAGTAGTACATATTATTTTCATATATTATTTTAAAGTTTTTCCTTTCAATTATAATTTAATAAATTTTTAATTAAATAACTTTGCTATTAAATGTTTCATGAATTCAATTTTAGATCAAATTAATCTCAATCATATGGCTTAAATTGATTTTCATTTTAATTTTAATTTTTTGCAATTCTTAATATCAAAAATAAATTAAAATCACTCTAATCATTTCATTTTTTAATAATTTTTTTCTTGAAATTATTCAAATTTTAATGTAAAAGAAAATCAGATTAGGAATTTTCAGATCCCCATCTCATCTTCATCTGTAGTGAAGCAACAAGAGAACCATTGGAGGATCTTCACAAAGTGAGAATTTATTAGAATTTTGTGTAGGGATTTTCAGGTTTCAACGCCTCGACCACCGATGGAATTCATCACTATTTTAATATCAAATTTAATTCTGAGATTCACAATATGTGATAGAACATTATTAAAATTAAATTCACAGTTTTAGTAGATGTAGTATGCAGTAGTTTAGAGGGAGGGTGGGATGATATGCCATGCCAACGATGACGCTCTCTCTTTCTGTTTTGGGGACCTGCACTCTTCCCTATGATTTCCTTCCTGGAGACACCAAATGCGGTGTCGTCTATTTTAGACCTCTTAGTGTATTTCCCTCTCTTGTGCCCTCCAATTTAGTTTTAAGGTTTTTTAGTATTAAGACCCACAAGAGAGCTAAAATCAATGGCACCCATTTGTTGAACCCATGAACGAGTCACGAGGGAAGTGACCGATTCGATCGGATTTCTAAAGATCGAGGTCCAGGTTCATCTTGCATGTGCTTGCATGTTTTGTGTCTTACCGAAAAGTCGTCGCTTGACGCCTTGTTCAAATGGAACAATGAGGTGGTAATGGGAGCCTGGTGACTTTGTGTCTTTGAGGGTGGGTTTGAGGTGGCTCTATGGACTAGAACGAAGACCAGAAGGTTGTCCGTTGCTTCCTCTGGAGTAGCCTAAGGAAGAAGAGCGGTTGCCTTGTGGCTAGGGGCACGAGGTCTCTGCCGGCCGGTTGGCGGAGACGGTGCACTGTGTTCTTTTTCTCATATATTTAACCACTTGCCTATTAAGATTTTTCAATTTTCCCCCCTAGTTGGTAAACATACTGAAATATGAACATGGTATTTATAATTTGTATAGATGAGGCAAGTGGAAATGTTAGGTAGGATCTCTTTCAGCTCGCCCTGGTCTCTCGTTCTATCCGTATTCCAAAAAATCAAGGCCACTCTCACTGATACATACGTCTTCAGGCTCTCTCGAAGTCCGATTATAAGAATTCGAATTTCAATCTGATATTTCAAATTATAAGAATTTGATTTGGATGAAATAAAATTTGAATTTTCCGCGAATTAAAGGGATTTTTTTTGTTTACTACATACGTCTTGATGACTAAATTAGTATGTAGTAGGGGGGGGGGGGGTTTGCTACTAATGTTTATTTCAAGTGTTATAGGTATTCACTCAAATAAGCTTTTTTCAACATCTGGAGACGATGAGAAAGACAAGAGATAGATAGATCGCCCAGTGCATCGAAGGTGAATATATAATATTTTATAATTTTTTTTTGCAAAAATATTTATTTTCAAACAAAAATCTAAGGTCATATTTCTAATAAAATAGTCTCAAAATTAAAAGGAGATATTATTATAATTTTCAATGAGCTCAAAGTTAAGTGGGATTTTTTTTGTAGATAATTATAAATTATTTTATTAAAAATTAAATATAAGAAAGGGATGAATTATTAAATTTTTGAATTATTATTATAACATCTTATTCTCTCACATAATAATTCAACATTTATTTTTGTCTCTTTTTTTCTTAAATAAGTGAGTGTTTGCAAAAATATTTTGCTAATATCTAAACAATATTTTATATATGCTTTTAAATGATTCATTTTTCTATGATATACCTACATATATTAATACAATTTGATTTTTTTATTATTTAATCATGTGTGCATTTCTTTTTTTTTAGCTGAAGAGGGATTTTGGTTTGTGGGGGCGGAGACATCTAGACCCATAACTTCAAGGCGTCTAAAATTCAGGACTAGGGTATGCATTCTTACTCAATGAGATTTACATTTATTCGAATAAAAATATTATATCGCCGCCTTAGAGTGTAAACCCTCTAACTCCATTTTTTATCATATATGACATATTAACACCATTCGAAAGAAAAAGAGATGCATCATCGACCAAGTCAAATTTCTACTTAAAATTACGATCGTAAGTTGTAGAAAAAAAATGTTAAAAATATTTTTTTCCATAACAACAAATTTAAATTTTGTTTATCTTTTCTCTCCCTGTAAAATTTCCTTGTTGTGATTTAGCAGGTTTACTCTCTAAGGCGATGATTTCTTAATTTATATTTTAATATTGACATACACATCAACTTTGAATGATTCATTGTTCGATAATATACTATATAATACAATTTTATTTTTAATTAATCTATATATAATGACGTGATAATGTGACATTTCATCAACTGGTGTGGGTACCACACGATTTTCACATTAGTTTCTCCCTTCTTTGAAATCCCCATACCGATTTTCTCATTCAAATTACTTCAATTTGGGTTTCTTCCAAGCCGTTTTGAGAAAACCGGAAAATTACAAAATTACAAAATACCAAAAATCTTCAAGAAAATATGTACTTTCGGTTCTTCGATTTTAATAATATGTGAGCCTCAATGTAAACTTTTATCAATTTTTTTTTTTATTTGTAAACGGAAATCAATTAGATTGTCCTCTGTTTGATTCAAATAAACATACACATAAATATAATACAGGGTGTGGCATAAAGATCTACCACATTTTGAAGAGGTATAAAAAATGGAAAAATTTAACTAGAAAAAAAGTGAATATATTTTTGAAAAGAACATCAAATAATTTTTTTTTTAAATGTGTTTTAAAAATTATATCAGACTATAAAAAAGGGGGGGAGGGGTTCAAAAATGAAAATTCTACCCCATTATATATATAAAATTTGGTTATTTTTCCATTTCTTGCCTTCTGGTGGTCCACAGAATATGTATACAAAATTTGGTTGAGTATGGTCGAAAGGACTATAATTTTCATTTTTGACCCCCCCCCCCCGGGGGTTTGGGTGACAATGTTTAAAACACATATGAAAAATATCTTTTAGGTTCTTTTCAAAAATACATTCAGTTTTTTTTCTAGTTAAATTTTTTCATTTTTTATACCTCTTCAATGTGTGGTAGATCTTTATGTCCCACCCTGTATGTTTATTTGCATCAAACAGAAGACATCCTCTTAGAAATTTTAAAGTTAGAAAATCCAATATCTTTTAATAATAATGAACAATTTAACATTAGGACAAACATTTTACCAGCTTCCGTTAATATTTCCCTCCGATTTCTTTAAGAACTTGATATTTTGGACTCGTTAGGAGTGATTTATCTGCAACTAAATCCACACTCTTGCTGAAAAGTGATCCGTTTAGCTGAATTAGTACGAAGGAAAGGGCGAAATCGTGGCGCCTCCTCATGAACTGTGTTGCCTTCTGGCACGACTTGGACCCCAGGCGACCGCGGATCGTCCTCAATCGCCTTTCTATAAAGAAAAACAAAAACAAAATAAAAAAAACCTAATTAATAGATGGGATCTTTTGGTAATCAATATTTACATTCCAATTCATTTGAGAGATTAGTTAACAGTTTTTATGAGCTATTTTAATTTAATTTCCCAAACAATCAAATTTAATTTGTGAAAATCATTTACTTTCACTTCCCTAATAATATTAAGTGAGATTGTGCCTATAACTATTTCTCTTTACTATTTAAAATGTTTATTTTTGTAATTAAATTAATATCGGGCGGCTCTAATTTTGAATTAACAAATAATTTTTTTTCAACTTATTTTCAACCATCCAGTTCGGATATCCACGATAACGCTAGGACAGAAAGTCATATAGAAAGTTTGTTCGGAAGCCAAAATATTTGGTTTTCCTATGCAAAGAATTCGATATATTATATGTATTTGGGGTTTATAGCTTTAGATATTCCGGTTTAAAAATGCAGAAAATAAATTTCTTATAGTTTATTATACAGGGTGGGGCATAAAGATCTACCACATTTTGAAGAGGTATAGAAAATGAAAAAAATTAACTAGAAAAAAAACTGAATATATTTTTGAAAAGATCATAAAATAATTTTTTTTTCAAATGAGTTTTAATCATTATATCAGGCGAAAAAATGGGGGGAGGGTCAAAAATAAAAACTCTAGCCCTTTCGACGAAACTATATATACAAAATTTGGTTAGTTTTTGGATTTCTAAGCCTTCTACAGAATATGTATACAAAATTTGGTTGAGTTTGGACAACAGGATTTAATTTTTGAGCCTCCCCCCCCCATTTTGGGTGGTTAATGTTTGCATTTGTAGTCTTTTTGGGGCCCACAGGATATATATACAAAATTTGGTTGAGTTTGGTCGAAAGGGATAGAATTTTCATTTTTGACCCCCCTTTTTTTTGTCTGATAATGTTTAAAACATATTTAAAAACAATTCGCTTTATGTTCTTTTCAAAAATATATTCTGTTTTTTTTCTAGTAAAATTTTTTCATTTTTTATACCTCTTCAAAATGTGGTAGATCTTTATGACTTATGACCCACCCTGTATAATATTTAAGTTCTGTAAGAACGTGTCTAACTAGGGTGGAATCTTTTTGGCACACTGATGTAGTTTATTAATTGTAAATGCAATTTCGAAAAGAGCACATTTCGCATATTTTGACAAATACACTTTTTCATATAAATGTTATCTAAAAGCTTCCCTGCACCTAATATGCTTGAAAATGGCCCAACTATGGTATACATTTTTCTGCCTCCAAAATGTAACTAAAAAATAAATTTTATAAATTTTACACTATAATTAGTTTTTTTTCATTCCTGAACATTTTCAATTTTGCGACATGTGCACTTTTCGAAATTGAATATTCAATTACAAACTTGAATGCTGAATTTTAGCTCATTTGCTACAACGTTCCAGAGATCTCCATGTAAAGATTCGTTTTTTCTAATATTCTGAATTATTCAGTTATAAAGCAGGAAAGCCAAAAATTTAAGATTTTTTTTTATTGTTAAATTAAACATTTTAGAATCAATGAACATGCTAAGATCAATTGTTTTTGGGTTATCATTGATACCGTAATCCAGATAGACAGCCCACATACTAGGAACACATTTCGACAAATAGAAAAAAAATAATACTTGAAAATTTTTTTTTTCACGTCTCAATTTAATTTTCAAGGAGAAAAAAGAAATTAAAATTTTTTAAAAAATTTAATACTCGTATAGTAAAATTGGGTTACTGGACCCCTAACTAAAAAAAATGTTCCCCTATTTAATCACGATTTTTACATTCACATTTATATTCATAGAATATAATGTGGAAGTATTGCGATGCCCTGTCTGGGTCCTGACTCTTTGAGAGCTTGTATCTTAGAGATGAAAAAAGTTAATTTCATTTTATAAATTCCAGGTGGAAGAAATCGATGACCTTAATAGTTGGAAAATAGATTTAGGACATAAAACCGGAAATTGTGATCCCTAGAGGCCAAAAAGTGGCCAAAAATCCCTTGGTCAGGGCGTATGTATGTATGTACGGTCCCCTGCGTTTCGCAACCATGAGTCTCAGAGCTACGAAATTCGAAACTTAAGCTCGATATAGGTGAGAAGGAGTACTGCAAGCTTTTGGTTAAATTTGGAAAATCGGAAGTAGACATTTACATGAAAGATTTTTCGTTTTTTTTTTCGATTTTCTCAAAAACGGTTCTAATTATTTTTTTAAAAAATCGTTATAACCGTTTTTGAGAAAATCAAAAAAAAAAAAAAATCTTTCATGTAAATGTCCACTTCCGGTTTACCGATTTCAATGACTGATTTATTGCGCCACGCAGAGGGGGGCAGCCCTTTACAAAAAGAAAACATTTTTTTTACAGATTAGAGTGCAACTTCTCATCTGCCGTCCAAATAATAATGCCAGCTGTTGTGGCTATTTATGAATAAAGTACATATACGGGCGACTATGACCCAAATCTAGAACCGAGGCCAGAGTGTTGGGAGCGCAAAAAGCGCCCCACAACTGTGCAATGCTATTAATAAATAAATAAATAAATATTACAAACAAAAAAACAAAACAAATATCTATAAATACAATTTAACATTAAATGCTAAGAAATCATAAAAATTAGTTTAAAATGGACTTGCCACTGCAGAAAGGTCATTTGTCGAAGATGGCCAGCCCAGCAATGCACATAAATCTAAAGTTATATTTGTATTCAATTAAGGCCGGGTCCCGTCCTGAAAGCTTGCTGTACTCTTTCTGGCCTATATCGAGCTTAAGTTTCGAATTTCGAATCTCTGAGAGTTTTGATTGCGAAACGCAGGGGGGTACATTCTTACGTACGTAAACATCAACTTCTGATTTTTGTATTTTAGCAAAAATCTTGATATACTTCTTGTAGCCTCTAGGTAGCTTAAGTTTCAAATTTCAAGGTTCTGCGACTTTCCGAAGACGAGATATGAACGATTAAAATTTATTTTACGACACTCCTAATTTACAACCCATCCTTTAATTCAATCGGATTAAAAATTTCACACAACTATTAGCTCATGACTCTTGATAAATACACAAATTTTTAAAAAAATCGTTAGAGCCGTTTTTGAGAAAATCAAAAAAAAAAACGAAATAAAGGAAGGGGGTAGTGTCGCGATTACTTCAAATAAATTAAAATGTGAAAGTCGTGTGGTGAACACACCAGTTGATTCTTATTCTTTTGGACACAGTATTTCTAGAATTTTCTGAGATTTCTTCTCTTATTGCGCTTGCATCATTCTCTTTGGCATTTAGAATTTACATAGTGATATATTTAACCCCACATTTCAATGATTTGGATGTTGTAAGTTAAAGTCGTATGGTGAACATATATTTTTTAACAATAATAAAATAGTATATTGAATGCGTAAGAGTAGGTGAAATTTTTCTAATTTTATTTTTATATAACAAAATTGATTAAAAAAAAGCTCTTGTATCAAATGATAGTGTTCAAAAAATTCCTTGTGTGTGTGTGAAAAAAAAAGATAAATAATCAATATAAAAGAAATTTATTTTCCATTCTAATTGAAATTTCCAAATATTATCCATCCACACTAAAAAAAAAATCCAAAACGAGAATTTTTTCTTGATTTTTTTTCCATTTTTCACAGTTGGTTGAATTTGCCACCTACTTATCTAGATTATTGATTGGAGGTCGGATAAATGTGTGTGGAAATCAATTGGTTGATTGGAACAAAGTGGTTTTGTACTCCATTGGCGTTTTAATTGCCAATTAACAAATTTCTTTTCTCTTTGCTTATCTCGAATATTTAATTGAAATTCTACCTATTATAAAATAAAAAAAATAAATAAAATACTATATTTAAAATAATTTCCACTGTAAATATTAATTTTTTGATTGAATTTTATTCCACTTTCTTTATTTCTTTTAAATTTGAATGCATATTATTTTCAAATCTCTTTTTTGGCACTTAGGTTCAATTCCCGAGGGGCTGAATACAACCAAGCACGGCGGAACGATCTTAGGCCAGGGGGGTCAAAACTTGGAAAGTGATGTAGGCCTACCGGAAGGTCTGGGGGGTATGGAATGCCCCCAGCAAATGGAGGGTCTGGGGGACCTCTTACAGAAAATTTTGAAGCTAATTGGTACAATTTAACCCATTTTTAAGCAAATAAATTTAAAATTTTTCTCATTAATATATCAAAGAATAATTGACATATTAAGGAGAATTATTTTGATCGCGCTTTTTGAAAAAGATATCTATATATCGCGAGACTACTGCTGTTGAAGCTATTGGAGTCTGCGGAGTCTTAAGTCTGGACCAAGACTCTGCAGACTCCAATAGCTTCAACCGCACTAGTCTCGCGATATATATCTTTTTCAAAAAGCGCGATCAAAATAATACTCCTTAATATGTCAATTATTCTTTGATATATTAATGAGAAAAATTATAAATTTATTTAACATCATTATTTCAAGTTAGAAATATATAAGTTCAGATATTATTTTCACTCAATATTTGACAAAAATCTCCTACATTTGATTCGCGATTGAATCATATTTAAGAAACATACGATTCATTTTTAAGCAGTTTGTAGCTGTGGTTTTATTGAAATTTCTTTCTTTAGGAGGTCCGCTGACCCCCTTGACCCCATAGACAAATTCCCAGGGGAGTCAGCTGACCCTCCTAACCCCACGGTTCCGCCGTCCCTGAATACAACCCCTCTAATATGTAATAAAAATTATTCATGATAGCTCGGATTTAGTAAATAATAATAATCTTTAGTGATGACTATAGAAATTTTAAGTCTGTTTTTAGCTTTTATACAAAATGTTCAATTGATTCTGGTTTACAAAATCAAGTATTTGAGAAAAAAAAATTAAGACTCTTCACTATAATCACAACTCTTAGGATTTTTTTTAATTTAAAAGTTTTTATCTTCACGAGAGTACCAGAAAAATCCTTTTTGAAGGAGACAATAAAAGAGTGTCTTCTGATGGAATTATAAATTTTTTAATTCATTTATTAATTTTTAAAATAAGGAATTTAGAGAGGGCGATTTTATTAAAATAATACAAAAAACACTTCAAAATAAAATGATAATTGACAATATTTGTTTGTGGACTATAATTTCCATCTCTGTTAAGTGAATTGGTGCAGAAATATTTTTACATTTATACATTTTCCATGATTAATATGAATATTAATAACACTGCTCGACAAAAATTAAACAAAATTTTACCCTGTAAATCTAACAAAGGATTTCAGTAGAGTTTTAGACGCTGACTATCATGCAATTTCCCGATTTTTTACAACACCTCAGAGTTTTGATTTATTCGAAATGAAGAAAAATGACATTTTGACCTATTTTCGAGTCTTATTAAATACTAAACAACAATATTTGAAATCAAAATATTTTGTTGACATAATACAAAACAGCTTCTTCTTTGATTTCCAAATTACCACTTGTTTTTAGCTCAATTAGAACTCGAGTTAACTAAAAAACTAAGACGTTATGTTTTTATCTATGTTTTTTATCCTTTATAATCACGTAGTTTTAGTTTTTTTAATTATAACTCAAGTTCTAATTGAGCTAAAAACAAGTGCTAATTTGAAAATCAAAGAGGATGGTATTTTCTATTTCGTCAACAAAATATTTTGATTTCAAATCTTGCTGTTTTGTATTTAATACGACTCGGAAATAGGTCAAAATGGCCTTTTTCGTCATTTTGACCGATAATATCTCAAAACTGACGTATTGTAAAAAATCGGGAAATTACATGATAATCGGCGTATAAAACTGTATTGGAATCCATTTTTAGGTTTACGGGGTAAAATTTTGTTTAATTTTTGTCGAGCAGTGTTATTATTTTGATTTCAAATATTGCTTTTTTAATATCTAATGGGACTCGAACATAGGTCAAAATGGCATTTTTCGTCGTTTTGACCGATAATATCTCAAAACTCTGACGTTTTGTAAAAAAAATCCGGAAATTGCATGATAGTCAACGTATATAACTCTACTGGAATCCATTGTTAGGTTTACGGGGATACATTTTTGTTGAATAGTGTAATCTAATAGCACAGTGAGCAATTTAGCTCAAGTACCAACTTCATATGACTTTTTGTTCTTAAGTCATCGTGAGTGTCTGAAGCCAGACTCACAGACAGAAAAAATCATAGTTGAAAATTATTTTTGTCCACATATCAGACATTTTCAGTGCAGGATTTACGTATAGGATACTCAAACTATAGCTTAAGGGCCCCACTTTCTTGGGGGCCCACAAAAAAATTGTCCTAGTGAGCAATTGGCTTATATACTCAAATATACTGCAGCATTATCTGTCCCAATGCCGCACGTCCATTTAATACATAAATAGAGACTAGGAACTAAGATGTTGTTGGAAAAGTCAAAATATTTTATTCTTTACCTAATTAAGTATTAAGAATTTTCTCTTAATTCTTATTTTTTCTTGCTATTTTTAGAAATCACCAATCAGAATTTACGATATTTGAGTCGAAAATTTTAGGGTTTCTTACCGAAAATGGTAAACAACTTGTAGTTAGAACTGAGACTTTTAGGGTTGTTGTCAGTAACCAATGCTAGTTTGCCTAGCTAACAGCTTGTTGTTAACTATATGCGCACGACTATGTCGCAGAAAAAATTAGACGATTTTAGTAATCTGAGTATGGAAAACGATAAACTGAGATCTCTTCTTCCACCATCAAAAGTAGAAAAAAATACTATAATAATTTTGATGTTTTTGATGTCATTGAATGTATTTAAATCGGAAATATATTATATGATTTTAATTTTGTAAATAATTTTTACTTTATCCAATGCGAAGCATGGGTAAAGTATTGTAATCGGTCTCGTGCCAAGCGCTACTTCAAAGGGTCTTCATGTACAGAATACGGAACCCATGGTCTCAATTAAAGTCATAAATTGTAGTATTCATTTATGTTGAATTTTAGCACGTGACGGTTTTGCCAAAAATTACATGGGGTCTCGTCCAAAGCCCAAAAAGTGCGATTTTTTCAGGAAGTGCGTGCGGATGGATAGGTATATGTTATCGTTTTTTTCGTCTCCGATTTTTTCCACACCGTACAACCGATTGAAATGAAATTGAAAACCTACCATTATTTTAACAAAATGAAGCTCTGATTAGTTTTTATTACATATCGGCCCACAAACATTAGTACTTTATTTCGGTACTTTTTAAGTTTTTTCTAAATATTTTGAAAATGACTAAACCAATTTTGATGAAATTTAATATTGTAATTAAGTACCTTGAGGACCACAAAAAAGGTCATATAAAGTTTTTTTTGTAAAATTATATTTTAATGTACTTTACCTAAGAATAAGATAGTACATTGGATAAAGTTTAGCAACGATCCGTTGCAGTTTATTTTCTTTCCATAAGTATTTATGTTTATTATACGTATATAAAGAGATAATAAGTGTAATTTTTAGATTTTTTACAATTAAACTTTTTTTGTGAATGAGGAGGGAAGCAAAAAAATCCAGCATTACCTAAATCCGGCCCTGGACATTTTTTAACCAACTTCAAAAAAGGAGGAGGTTCTCTATTCGACTGATTTTTTTTTGTGTCTATGTTACCTCATATCTCCGCCAATTGTGAACCGATTTTGATGTTTTTTTTGCATTGGATTCAGTCTAGCTTCCGACTGGTCCCGTTTTTTTTTTCATTTGTATTGGACCTTTTTTGTTATGTATGTACACGCATAACTTCTTTGTTTATGGGCCGATTTCGATGATTCTTTTTTTATTGGAAAGGGGGTACCTTAGGGGTGGTGCCATATTAATTTGGTCAAGTTTTGATAATATGATCAATGACAAAATAACGGAAATTCTTATGTGCAAATAATCGAAATTATAATAAAAAAAATCTTAAAACATTCATTTAAAACCCACAAACGTTTCGAGAGAATTTCTATATTTATGAATTGAATTTTATTATCATTTTCTGATTCATTCCCCCGACGCTTTCTCTTATGAGATTCATGCAAGAACCATCACTAAAAAGAGAAACATAAAAATAATTTTTATAAAAAAAAAATAAAACCTACTTCAAAAAAATTAAATCCAATAAATAAAATAATGATAACGTAAAAATAAAATAAAATACACTAAATGGTATAAAATAATTATCTTATTTAGTTACAACTAAACGACGAAATATTAACATGAAATTACTTTTTGAAGTCGGTGCCAAACATATACATTATATGAATTGCACTCGACGGATCTTACTTAGTACGTTTGGCGGGTACGCCCGCTTATATAGTTTGTTTGGCACCGACTTCAAAAAGTAATTTCATGTTAATATTTCGTCGTTTAGTTGTAACTAAATAAGATAATTATTTTATACCTTTTAGTGTATTTTATTTGATTTTTAAGTTATTATTATTTTATTTGTTGCATTTAATTTTTTTGAAGTCTGTTTTATTTTTTTTATAAAAATTATTTTCATCACAATGAGTAAAAAAAAAATCTGGGCGTACTGAGTAATTGATATTTGGTACTTTGGATTCTTTATGCCTGGGTTAATCTTCTCTTACTTAGGTCTTAGGTGAATCTTAGTTAGATGGTTGTGTTAGGATTCGATGCCGACCAGAAAGAGCTTGAGAGAGGTTACCACAGTCTCCGTGCGAAAGTGAAACCTCTGTCTGATATGATGATGTAACCAGCCATCAAGCGTGCGAGCATCTGCCACGCACACTTAAGTAACAAGTCTTTGGTGCCCTTTCCCTCTTCAAAGAGGCTTTTCACTGCACGAAGATCCTCCGCTTATTCAAACCAGTCGTTGCAAATTAAAGCAAATACACTCTGTCTATACTAGACATAATCTCTTCCAGTTCGATACAGACAAACATCAAGAAATGATCGTTTTTCTCTTCTACAAATGTGATGGTGCAAGGGAAAAGGGCCCTTATCTTCACTGACCAGTGTTTACAGGAAGGGCAAAAATGTAAAATATATAATAATACATGGTGGGTAGAAAAGATCTACCACATTTTGAAGAGGTATAAAAAATGAAAAAATTTAACTAGAAAATAACTGAATATATTTTTGAAAATAAAATAAAATGCATTTTTTTTTAAATGTGTTTTAAACATTATCAGACGGAAAATGAGGGGGGTCAAAAATGAAAATTCTAGCCCTTTCGACCAAACTCAACCAAATTTTATATAAATTTCTGTGGGCCCCTAAAAGGCTAGAAATGTAAAATCTAACCCTCCAGGGGAGAAGGGTCAAAAATGATAATTCTAGTCCTTTTGTCCAAACTCAACCAAATTTTGTATACATATTCTGCGGATCCCCAGAAGGCTAGAAATGCAAAAACTAACCAAATTTTGTATACATAGTTTGGGCGAAAATGCTAGAATTTTCATTTTTGACCCCCCCTCCCATTTCGGGTGGTTAGTTTTTGCATTTCTAGCCTTCTGGGGGTCCACAGAATATGTACAGAAAATTCGTTTGAGTTTGTTCGAAAAGACTAGAATTTTAATTTTTGACCCCCTCCCCCTTTTTCGTCTGATATAATGTTTAAAACACATTAAAAAAAAATATTTTATGTTCTTTTCAAAAATATATTCAGTTTTTATCTAGTTAATTTTTTTGAATTTTTATACCTCTTCAAAATGTGGTAGATATTTATGCCACACCCTATATTATTATATATTTCACATTTTTGCCCTTCCTGAAAACACTGGTCGGTGAAGATTAAAAATTTTAGAGCAACTTTTTTTTCTTTTTATCTTTTTCTTTTGCAAATTTACCATTGATAAATGGAGAAATTCTCCCGAAACGTTTGATTAAGAATAAACGTGTTCTTAATTTTTTTTTAAAGAATTGTATTTTTTAATATTTGATATACAATCAATAAATAATTTTTTCTTTGATATATATTTACATGTTTATTTTCATCAAGCAGAGGACAACCTCATTGATTTCTCTACATGAACCCTATTAGTGTATCTACAATGTCTATATATCCGTCATACCATGTATTTATAAAAAAAAAAAATGCTATTTAACAAGAGATGAATTTCCATTACAAAAAAATATTTTGAACGTTTAGATTTTCTTATTTGTATTATCTAATGAATTTCATTAAAACAAATAAGATGATACTTTTTCCCAAAACAATTCTGTAATTGAAATTCATTCCTTGTCCACAGACCACATTTTTCAATAATAAAGGGAGCATTTTTCCTCAAACCTTTGAAACCTGATTAAACAAAATCTGATTGTTTTAGAAACCCTTATTAAAGACACTATTACGGCCCCATATTTTAGGCTTGAACTGAACACTAAAATGCGCTCTTCATAAAAGCAATCAACAAGAAATTAATTTTGTTAGTTATCATACGTTTCGAGAAAAGTGTTTCCTTTATCAATGAAAGATGAACTTTCTATAAATGTAATCTATTTCTATATATTTTATCACCGTTTTCTACTACATATTTCATATCCTAGATTACTAGCTTTTGAACTTTTAAACTCAAGTCGCGTTTTCTTTGCGTGACCTACAACTTAACACCCGCTTAAGCCTTGAAGAAAGAGGGATGATCCCTCAAAACGTCAGTTTTTAAATTAATTAAACTATTTTAATCGGAATTTGTTTTTTTCTTTATACTTGGCCTACCTCTTCATAAAATCTCAAGGAAATTTACCAATCAGTCCCCAAGAAAGAACTTCGAATGTATTATTTTTAAAAATTAATCACGTCTCAAAATTTTACCGTGATTAACCAAAAATTTGGCTATCGATCCACTGTTTGTGAAACGTTATTTTATTACCATTGAATTTCCATTTGGATTTATTTGGCAAGGTCTGTGTTAAAAGAGAAACTCACTTTATATAAATTCAAATTATTTTATCGAAAAGATTATTATTTTTTATCTGCTCTTGAGACTTTTAAAAATTAGGTTATGACCTTTTTAATATTGATAGATTAAACTCTGCCAAATAGAACAAATTCATTGTCTATTCGACATTCAATAAAATTCCAATATTTAATAATGCAATAATATTTTTACCGAAAATAATTTCAGGAAATGTTCGATTTTATTAAAAACACACCTTTGAGTACTATAGCAAGTTGAAAAGCTTTCCTCGTAAATTTTACGATTTTCACTCTAAATTTGACGATATTATCTTTATCAAGTCGGGTAACTGAATTCGGACTAGTATACAGTGAATTTTATACCTTATACTAGTATCTTCCAAATCTTTTTACTTTACCATACAGGGTATGGTCAAGTATTGTAATCGTGCATGAAAAAAGTGGCTTTTTTTAAATATCTCAAAAACGGCAGAAACTATTTTGATTAAAAAAAATTGAGCAAAACCATGGCATTTCGCTCTACAAAAAAGCTCTAATAAATGAACATCGAAAAAATTATATTCTTCGAGATAATAATTGTTTTGTCAAAATGTCAGTTAGTCTGTCTGGTGGTTAGTTAGTTAGTTAGACTGTGCGTTACCAAATTATTGGGGACGAGCTAGCTCAAAAACTAGTGTGAATATCAAAACCAAATTTCACAGGTAGTTTTGGTCCATTGGGATTAAGAGCTGATTAGATTTTGGTGCATATCGACAAAAAATTAAGGGGGGTGGAGGGGGGGGGGTTAAAAATTGAAAATCTAGGCTATTTGAGCAAATCCAACCAAATTTTGTATACATAATTAGTGCGACCTCATAAGTCTAAAAATGCAAAAAATTGGTGGGGGAGTGGGGGGGGGGGTAAGGTCAAAAAATGAAAATATAGGCTCTTTTGTACCAAACTTAACCAAATTTTGTATACATAATCAGTGGGCCCCCAAAAGTCTAAAAATGGAAAAACTAACCTCCCAAAATGGGTGGGGCGGGAGGAGTAGGGTCAGAAAATGAAATTATAGGCTCTTTTTCCAAACTCAACCAAATTTTGTATACATAATCAGTCGGCACACAGTAATCTAAAAATGCAAAAACTAACCCCCCCCCCCCTTACATGATTATAAATAATTTTATTAAATATTAATGAGGGGCCAGGTTGTATGGTAAAGTCAAGTGAATGGTCACGTCAGAACACGTCAGTTTATTTGTCGTTAATAAACAAAGAATTTTTTAATTTCGGTACTTTTTTCATAATTTTAAGTTAAGCCGCTTTTAAACGTCTACAGGTTCAAAAATCACTTAAAAACCTGACGTTCTCCACACATCGTCATTTTAAATTAAATTAAATTTAAAATAAACTGCAACGGATCGTTGCTAAACTTTATCCAAATTCATTTGAAATATTAATATGTTTATTCGTTTATATAAATCAGATATCACTTGCAATTTGCAGTTCATGTTGACTTTAATTCAAAAATAATGATGGATTCTCATTTAACAGTTGAGAAATAACAATTCTACATTGGATTTTTGACATTTCGGTTATTATTAGTAATCATTGCTTAAGACATTGAGGAATCGACTTAAAATCAAAAATAGCGATTGATTCTCATCTAGTACTTGAGGAATAACCATTCTATATTGGATTTTTGAGGTTTCGGTTTTTATTGGTAACCATTGCTGAAAACATGGAGGAATCGACTTAAAATCAAAAATAGCGATTGATTCTCATCTATTACTTGAGGAATAATAATTGTACATTAGATTTTTGACCCTTCGATTATTATTGGTAACCATTGCTGAAGACATGGAGGAATCGGCTTAAAATCAAAAATAACGATCGATTCTTATCTAGTACTAGAGGAATAACCTTTTTGCATTTCGTTTTTGATGTTTTGACTATTAATGGCAACCTCTACTTTAAACGTGGAAGAATCGACTTAAAATCAAAATGACTAAATTCTTTTTTGGTAAACAACTCAAGCTTGATCAAATTAATAAATTTTAAAGAATTTAAAATTAAAAAAAGTACTATTTTACTATAGAGTAAAGTACTTTAAAATATGATTTTACTAAAAACTTTATTTAACCTTTATTGTGGTCCCCAAGGTACTTAATTAGGATATTAAATTTCATCAAAATTGGTTAAGTCATTTTCAAGATATTTAGAAAAAACTAAAAAAGTACTGAAATAAAGTACTAATGTTTGTGAACCGATATGTACCAAAAACTAATCAGCGCTTCATTTTGTTAAACTAATGGTAGGTTTTAAATTTCATTTCAATCGGCGTAAATGTGTGGAAAAAATCGTGGACGAAAAAAACGATAACACACATACATCCATCCATCCCCACGCACTTCCAAAAAAATGGCACTTTTTGGCCCCTCGACGAGATTTCATGTAATTTTTGGCAAAACCGTCACGTGCTAAAATTCAATCTCATTGAATACTTGAATTTGTGACCTTCATTGAGTCTATGGGTTCCGTAATCTTTACCTGAGGACCCTTTGAAGTCGCGCTTGCCGCGAGAGCGATTCCAATACTTTCTCCCATGCTTCGCATTGGATAAAGTAAAAATATAGACGAATAATACTTAAAGAGATCTATACATCGTATGATAAATTTTTTTTACTTTACCATACATGGTATAGACAAGTATTGTAATCGTGCGTGGGAAAAGTGGTTTTTTGCTTCGTTTTTTCAAAATATCTCAAAAAGGGCTGAAAGTATTTTGATTAAAAAAATTGGGCGAACCCATGGCATTTCGGTCTACAAAAATGATATGATATGAGTGAACATAGAAAAAATTATATTTTTCGAGATAATTGTTTTGTCAAAATGTCTGTTAGTACGTTAGTTAGTATGTTAGTACATTAGTGCCTTACTAAATTTTTAAGATTTAGTAAGCTTTTTTATCAACGACTGACTTAAACTAGGAGGTTGGAACTTGCTACCGAGATTCAGTTTATTAATATACATTTAGGAAGATGTTGAGGAAGTATTAGGTTTTCAGTCAAAAATAACACTTTTATTTTATTGAAAGGATTTTGTTTTGCTGAGAGTAGCAGAATTGTTGATTTATAAAGAGAAATAAATGAGGTTGTCATCTGTTTGATGTAAATAAACATGTACAATGTACTTATACCATACTATTTAACGAATATATAATATAATTTATTTGTTAGAATTTATGGTTTCGAAGGTTTGATCTTCATCATCAGTATTTTTTTAATTAGAAATTTTATTCTGTTATTTCTCATTATTCTTTTACTAGTTTGTTATTTGACCAGATCACTATTTCAACAATTTGAGTATTTGAACCCATTAAATATAACAGATCCCGGGTTATATAAGAAAAACAATGGTTAGATTATAATTTATCAATAGATGTTAAACTTATATTAATTATATATAAAAAAGAATTTATTTTAAGGTCAAAATCTAGGATTTTAGTGGAAAAAGTTTGAAATTTTAGAGATAGGTAAGCCGCATCCACAGCATCCATGAGCGCACGCCACTGTATATATATTTAAGTTTGAAAACTGCGCGTCAAACTCGAGACACCACAAGCCAGCCAGCCAGCCAACCAGTCCCAATGACTTGACATCAATCTCAGCTGACGTGTAACTTAATAAATCAAAAATTATAATTATTAATAAGAGATAATAAAGAAACTTACAAATCGATTTTTCAGGTCCTTTATTATCTCTTATTAATAATTATAATTTTTGATTTATTAAGTTACAC